>OZ001259.1:3298892-3558765 GCA_963924015.1 Macrophya annulata
AAAACGGGGTAACTTAGGGAAATACTTTGTTTTCAAGGACTCATATACGCTGGAATCTTTTTTTTTTTAAATTGTAACCAATGAAAATAAAAATGATTTTCCAGATGTCAGACAAGAAAAAAAAAATTTTGAAAATTCAAAATAATGCCTCAATAATTTTTATAGAAGTCATTTTTGACTATTTAAAAAAACATTTTTAAAAATAAATTTTTGTTATACAATTTTAAGGTACCCCATTTTGCCCCCCCCCCCCCCCCCCCCCCCCCCCCCCCCCCCCCCCCCCCCCCCCCCCCCCACCCCCCCCCCCCCCCCCCCCCCTCCCTCCCACCCCTATCTGCATTCTACTGTGAATGTGCTTGAGAATTTCGAGACTCTTACAAATTTTTAAAGATGAATACATTATTTTACAGTGCAAGCTATAAAGACGTCACTTAATTTAATCACAAACAAAAAGTTCGTAATTTTACAATACCGTAAACTTGGTATAGCTTTTCAGTGTTACAGGCAACAATAGATAGACTAAAAGATAAATGCCAATTCATAAAGTTTAGCATGTTATCGCCCACGGTTTGATTCATCTCAATTTATTTATTAAGAATGTAATAATACCACTATATATGCTTATGGATTTGGATTTCTTAATTCTTTCCAAATATCAGCTATGTATAATAGTCACGAGTTATAATTTCGATTAAGCAAACTACGCAATATGAGTGGAAAGTCCGAATCGTTATCAATATTCTTTCAGTACGCAATGATCAGCTCCGACAACGATTTGATCATACTACGATGTTCATTCCCACAATCCTCATTGGTACACGTATTTTCTACGACTAACGGGGATGCGGGATTTTTGATATAAAACAGAGGGCTGTTCAAGAGAATCAGTTATTCTAGTGTACCAGTTAAGCACAAGATATT
This sequence comes from Macrophya annulata, assembly GCA_963924015.1. Lineage (NCBI taxonomy): Eukaryota > Metazoa > Arthropoda > Insecta > Hymenoptera > Tenthredinidae > Macrophya > Macrophya annulata. Next base: position 3,299,814 of record OZ001259.1, read on the forward strand.
TCGCCAGCAGCAGCAGTTATATATAAAAACGTATATTTCCAGTCTACACGACGTAAGAAGTGAGCACAGTTGATCTTGCAAGTATTTTATCATCAATAATATGATTATTATTATGTATTATCATTTATTATTATATATCTATACATGTATATTTATTTCGAGTCAATTTTTATACAGTTGAATTATACAATTGCGAAATTTTTCAAATTCTATTCTCAAACACATCACTGCACTGAAGATAGATTTTTTAAATCAATAATATATTCAATATAAAAGCAGTAGAAATGGTCATTGTACGGAATTCTGTGTAGGTGCCGAGAAAGTTATAAAGTACACCCAACAAAGCCCAAATCCATATTTGGTATTTCAAACCTACGATTTAAATTTATCGACGTTCCTGTCTCTTGTAAGAGTACGGAGTTGATGATTTGCATACGTTGAATACTTGGTACGTTAAGTGTTATCAATATTTAATTCTCATTACATTTCAGAAAATACTACGACTAAACCAGTTGAAATGGTAAAAATAGTGAAGAACATCTTCGTAGCGTTTCTCGTGGTTACCGTTATATCGGCATTGATGACAATGGCTGAAAAGAAAGAAAATTCAGAATGAAATAAATCTTTAATTAAAATATACAGATGTTATCGTTGATTAAGCAAATTATTTTTATCACCCCAGAACCCACACATACAGAGTGAATTCTCAATGTCTCAACACATAAGTAATAACGGAAATGATCCAATAGTAAAATGGAATTAATACAAAAATCGAAGTATAGGTATTCAGGGATTTAAATAAGCACAGAAATAGGACACAGTGGTTTATAAAGAATCTGGCGACAACGGAAGTATGAATCAAAATATGAACTTTAGTAATTTAGTAGAAAAAGAACATAGTAAATAGAGTAGAAGTAATTAAAACAAGCCAGAAAAAAAGGAGTTTTTCGGAGTACTTTTCATCAGGAAGAAAAAAAGGATGGGTTTGTCAAGGGAAGAAAAAGTATAAAAGAGTAATAAAGAACCGAAAGACAAGATCAAAATTGAAAATTTCACATAATAAAAATGCCCTATATATTGACAAACAACAATTTCATACAGTGTGTTTAATCCCAATTCGATCTGGGTACACTTACAATTTCTTCTTCTCATTGGCAAGGATCGCCCTATACATTGACAAACAACAATTTTATACAGTGTATTCATTCTAATTCGATCTGGGTATATTTACAATTTTTTTGGTGTCATTGGCAAGGAATGCCCTATATATATATAAAATTCTCAACTCGGAAGAACATATTCTTTCATTTAGAAAGGTAATACAGAGAAAAAAGTATAGGTCTGTCAGTAAAACAGCGAAAATCGATTCATTTCCGTTAGAACCGGAAGTTCAAATGAAACGAGACATGGCAATTTTTCATGCCCATCATTTGGTTGTAAAGTCCTGTGAATTTCAGATTTTTTCATCGAGCCATTTCCGTGAAGAACTCGATGATGAAAAGAATAAGGTAAACTAGGTATTGGAGTGAGGTGGTATGCCACGTGTTGCTGATGATGTATCAGACCACCGGATGCATACTCAGCGGATTATCTAGTTACTTATCTGCTGGAGGAAGTTACAGGTAGAATAAAAGGTTATAGGCAATAGATGAGGAAGGTGGAGTCTGGACATATCACACATTTAGAAATGAAGAATAATTTTTTTATTTTTGTTTTCGAGACTGATAAATAGCTAAGGAAATTTTATTAGAAACTGGAAATGAAAATACGATTTGAAAATAATATTTCGATTGGAGAATAATGCCAATGTTATTTTTGTTGAAAATGTATAATGTACCATTCCCACGTTCGACTCATCACAAATATTTTCGTGTTCTACATTATTTCATTATCTATGATTTCCAAATTGATTCTTAATATCAACTATGAGATATTTTCGGGTTCTTACAGCAAACAAACTAAATAATCTAACACGACTAAACTCCGAACCTTTATAAACATTCTCTTAATACACAATGACCAGGGCTAAGTGAACTGCTTTCAAAATTGTATTCAAATGAAAAATGCAAAATATATTATCTAGACTATGTCTAAATACGTATTGGATATGATTGTAACAAAGATACTGTCCAGCCCTGTTAACGACTTCATTATACAAACATTATTTAGGAATCCTCATTAGTCCAAATTTCTGTCACTACGAATGGAGATTCTGGACGTTTAGTAGGTATATAAGCACAAAAGAATTTTCCAGAAGCAGCTATTTATATATTAACGTAGTTCCAGTCTGCACGACGGAATTAGAAGTGATCACAGTTGTTCTTGTAAGCATTTTGTCATTTTATTATTGTATTTAATATCATATATCTATGCATGTGCATTTATTTAAAGTCAAATTTATAAAATTCTGTTCTCATGCTCATCATAGCCACTTTGATGAAATTCAGATCCTTATCCATAGCGATTTTCACATTAATCGAACATACGTGAACTTCAAGTTTCAAAAATTTCATCTAGGTATTCTTTCCTTTTAGTACAGGAACACAAGTTTCCCAATAGTGTAGGCCCAATAATTATTCAAATAATTTCTAAATTTGGTTTCTTACTCTATGGTCTAATGTTTAACAAAATTAGGAATTTATGATTTCAATGATAATTCAATATTACATCATACGTTCCCAAGGTTAAACTTCATTATCATCATCGATGTAAAATATATACAATTAATATTAATAATCGTTGCAGTTGACAATTTCAATCAAATAAATCCAATCCAAAGATGTCGAAACTTATGCTGATTGTTCTTGTTGGATTATTGTGCGTTGTCGCGACGATGATTGATGGCGTAAACGGCTGCATAGCAGAAGGAGCATTCGTATGTATAAAAAAATATATAAAGTTCAAAATCATATATACGATCAGAAAACGTCAATACCATGAAAATATATTTATTTCTTATTATGTAGACTAAGTATCACCCAAGATATATCTCGTATACTCTATGGCATACATTTTTGGATGTAGGAGTGTACAACTTTTATTTTTTACCTAAACATTGCGGTTTTTGATCGGTGCCTTTTTTATTCCAGTGCCATCCGTTTGATAGATGTTGTCCACCCAAACATTGCGGAACCCCGATAGGAATGGGTTCTATTGGAACGTGTAGCTGGTGATGGCATAATCAGCTCGTCATCATCAAGATAACTATAAGAAGCTCGTAGTGTTAATGAAAATAATCAACTTGTATTTTACAAAATAAAGAGCTTATATGTATATGAATTGAAAAATTGGTTAACAACGAATATTATCTATGCAAAATCGTTTACTCGATCGCAATCCGCAGGAACTGAAAAAAAAAAAAAAAAACGACGAACGCTCCTCGAGTAGCGGGCAAAAAAAAAAAATTAAAAAACGCCTACTGCTAATATTTTTTTGCTCTCTGGTCTGAAAACGGTCACCTTAGGTCCGCTTTATAGGTAAAAAAAATTCAAAAATCGTGCATGCGTAACAAAAAAATGATTATTTAAATCTTCATGGAACTTACTTGTAGCATTATCCACCTCGTGAGAATTTGAATAATTATTTACGGAAACGTCAGGATTATCAATTGCGGCTGAAAAAGTGGGGGTAATTGTCCAGTATGATAGCTGAAGCTGATTCCCCCTCGGTATATCGCCTAGTATCATCATGCATATTCAGTTAATACGCATGAATATTGTTTTTATCACGGTCAAAAGCAATTCACATCACGTTTGATATAAAAGCAGCAGTTATAATAACGTAGTACCAACGAAACAGTTACAGTCTATACGGTGTGGAAGAAGAATTGTGACCACAGTTGTTCTTGCAAGCATCTTATCATTATTGTATAGGATATTGCGTGGTAAGTCACCGAGCCTCTGATCTGAACCATTTTTAATATGTCTCAGATTTTTTTTTTTCCCTCCGCAAATTCAAACTGTTATTAATTAATTGAATTCAAATTATTTGAGAATAAATTCAATTGATAATTGTTGCAGTTGATTATTTAAATCATATCAAGTGCAAACCTAAGATGTCAAAAGTTATCTTGATTGTTCTCTTGGGATTACTCTGTGTTTTCACAACCACAAGCGGTTACACATATCCGTGTCGATATTTCGGAGAAATGGTAAGTATATATAATTGTAATAAAAATTCAAAGCTATAAGGAGAATAGAATTGTAAAATTACATGTGGAGTAGAAAAAAGGATACAATGAGTATATTTCATTGGATAACTTAAAGTGAGCATTGCCAAGCTGGGTTCGGTATGCTTTTTTCATGCACATTTTTTACTCCAAAGAAAAGTACCTAGATGATTTTCATTTATCAAGAAACGTTCCAGTCATAGTTTATAATCAGTTTTCTTCTTATTGCAGTGCAATGTCTTCAACGCAAATTGCTGCGAAGGTCGTGATTGTTATCCAATAATTCTTGGTATGGTTGGATGGTGTTGGTAATTATGTCATAACCTCACCATTACGTATTCAATTATAAGAAGCTCGCAATGTTTATGAAAATATGAATCTAATTGTACCTCGCAAAAACGAAGAACTGACTAATTGAAAAATAGTTTTACAATAAATACGTACACGTAGTATTTCATTAGATTACCTTCACCTGATACTTGTGCCATTTTTCAATTTTGTATCACATTTAATCACAGTCTGCTCATTAGTCCGATAATTATAAAATCAATTTAATAATTGCCTTTCATCTTCGGATTTATTGAAAATTTTCTTAAGCACGTATCCATTTTTGGTGACAAATAATTTCATTTCTTGTATAGTTCTTTTTTATTTTTTCAATTGAGTCAAATGTGAAAGAAAATTTTAACTACTATAATGATACGAGGTGATTATGTAGATTATATCTGAACACTTGGTGTGAGAAAATGATCACTTGATATAATGAATTCAGATTTACCAAAGCTCATTCAAGGGCAAACAGTGAGTGAAATAAATTTACTACTACGTACAGATAACAGTGTCATTTTTTAATCTGATGTTATTTGCGCCTAAGTTTGAGTGAGAGCTAAATTAGAATTATCTGATCTGATCTGTCTTGGTCAAAGGTCGTCATCTTATCAAACAGTAATAACAGTCTGCAACGAGCTTGACACATTAAACATTTGTAGTTGCAAGACGTGTTAGAGGAGTTAGTGGTAATCTGGACAAAATGCTTATCTGCGAAACACGCGATGCTGTGTAACGGTCACTGCGCATAATTAGATTATACTTATGCCAAGCCAACGTACAAAAGTCGACGTGTTTGTGCGTCAAGTCTTCTTATAATCGAAATCGTATTTTATATATATTTTGGATTTTTTTTCAAAATGAATTTCTGACTGTTATTCGTGGTATCTCAGGAAAATATCAAAAAAGTTAATAAATTCATCGAAACACGAAAGCGAACAGAAAAATTCATCTGTATTAAAATTCTGCTTACGTCTCCCGTACCTGATCGAGCAAATTATTTGAATTGAAAATGAGAAAGCAGACATATATTTGCTTCTTGAATCCGAATATAATGTCGTTAAGATAAATGTCAAAATTCTTCTTCAAAGATGTGAATATGTATGTCTGGATTCCCAGAATATCTGGAGTTCAAGAGTTCAAAGCACAGATTAATTATCGACCATTTAATTATATATAGAAACAGTGTATCCAGAATCTGTTAGTCTCTCAATAAGTTAAACGCAAGAAAGTTCTCTTAGATTTTCAACTGTGTACTATATCGATTGTATCTTACATAATCGATCAGTATAACGATGAAATCCGTAATTATATTCATGATATTGGTTACGATTATTCATGTAAATGCTGAAAGTGTCGATCTGTACCGTGTTGAACTATTGGAACCCCGTGGCTTTCGTGTGCTTCGTCCAGGCACGCCAAACCTTGATGGACTAGAGATCAATGAGGGATATATCAACGGTAATATAGAATAAAAATCATTTTAATTGTAATTTATTCGAGAATGATTGCTGGTAGTTTGTAAAATTCCGAAATAAATTTTAGAACATCGAGATGCAAGCCTCGTTTTGTTTTTCCTTTCAATTTTTGACTGAAAAAAATATCTCCCAACTATAGGACCTGACAATCGGATATCACGCAGCTCATTCAATCAACGGAGTGATGGCTGGTGGGTTTACGAGAATACTAATGCTATCCTAAATCCAGGAGACATACTTTCTTACACTATATCAGAATTTACTGAATCATGCGGAGTTATGTATGATGGAGAATTTCACGTGCCAATCGATGCTCCACGAGTTCCTGCTCAACACAAATAATCTCTTTTTACATTAAAACTATTCTTAATATTGTAAATTTCTCATTTCATTGCCTTTTTCATACATGCATGTCTTCATTCCAGATGTGAAAACGGTTAATGGAAATAAAACCTGAATTATTTTCATATTATTACATTTTGTAACAAATTACTCGAGATCTGTGATAGCAAATTTTGATAAATGTCTTTCGAAATTTTATTCTATATTACCAAAATATTGTTAAGACAAATAAATTTTTTGTCGATCCAATTTGACAAAATCAGACAATTTTTATACCAAAATTATAAATAATTACAGAAATAATGTACAAATAAATTTTTTTTGCATTTCATTGCATTCGAAATGAGCAAACAAACAGGAAAATTGATCTGTAATTGGCTCTTTAAGATATGAAATAAAAGTCCATCTGGATTCCCCGTCGTATTAATTTTGCAAGAATACCATAAATGTCGATGTCGATACTTTTCCTCAAACAAGTGTCAAGCAATTAACTGGAAACCCAGATTATCCGAAGCTCAAGAGTTGAAAGCATGTAGATTATCGCACATTCGTATTATATAAAAGCAGTGCAGTTTCTAGAATCTACGAGTTAATTAACAAGTAGAACGCAATTTGGTCTCTTGGCCTTTCCACTGTGCATCATTTAAATTTCATCTTAGCGTCGATCAGTATGACAATGAAACCGATAATTCTTTTCACGATATTGGCTACGACTATTTTCGTAAGTGTTCAAAGCGACGATCCGTATCGTGTTGAACTATTGAAACCACGTGGATTTCGTATACTTCGTCCGGGCACACGATCGATTCGTAACGTTGAATTCGTAAGCGGATCTATCAACAGTTTGATTGAAGGTGAGAAATAGTAATACGAATTGTAATTTTCAAACATTTTTTCATGCATTATCTCATAACGATCTCTGTAGCTGTTTGTTCGATAACAATTTTAGGTAGCTTGTGAAATTGCTAAGTACGAAGTCAGATGTGTTTCTAAAACTGTTATTCTTCGTGGCATTTCCAATTAACAAAATATCTGGCATTTATAGGGCCTGGGAATAGGATATCGTACAATACCTTCGGTAGACGAGATGGCTGGTGGGTTTATGAGAATACCAATACTTCCCTGAATCCTGGAGATACACTTTTCTACACCACAATGGAAACCAGTGGATGGTGCGGCGTGATGTATAGTAAAGAGTTTCGTGTGCCATTCGACGCTCCGAAAGTTCCTGCTCAATACTGCTAGGTTACTACGAAATCCCAGGAATCTTGGAATCTATAACTCGTCAAGTCAAACCACCGAGATTCAAGGCCTAGACTTACCCAGGCTTTTTTATATTCGAGCTTTTTTGTAGGTTGTCTAATTTATTTTTCCATGGCTTTCTTCGAACAAATTTCATTCTAAATGTAATAACGGTTGATCAAAATAAACACAACATTTTTGGGTACTCTCAATATTCCTTCACGAATTTACTGAAATGAGTTTTGGAAATTTGGTATTCCATTTCAAACGATTTTTACAATATTAATTATGATTTATCTGCCGCTTATTGGCTGGATATAAATTTTTATATTGGAATTTAGCGTTGTTTTGACTAAAGAAGAAGACTAGTATATGACTAACAGCGCCACCTAATTGAATTCCCAAGCTTAACTGGGTCGCAATGAAATGCATGGATACAACGATGCAAGCTTTATTGTACCCATATGTACCATAAGTACTAAAATATAGAGGCCTACAGCCATGGTGACGTCACCAAAAGTTCTCCCCACCATATGTACTGTTGTCCGCATTATTTAATTATGTGGAGTTCACCGGATACGTTGCAAAAGATTTTGGCATAGTCTCCCGTACATCTCGAGCAATGGTTTTCAAATGAAATCGAAAAACCAGACAAACAATCGTTTCTTTGATCTGCTGATTTTCGCTCATGATAGCCTTACGAAAGTGTCGTTAAGACCGATGTCGAAATTGTTCTCTCAAGAAGTATAATAAGCTGAATAACCAGATTATCTAAAGTTCTAGAGTTCAAGGCGTAGATTATCAGTAATTTATTATATGAATACAGAGGATCCAGAATCTGTGAGCTACTTAACAAGTTGACCGCAAGCTAGCCTCTTGACTCTTCTATACTGTGTGTTATTTAAATTTTATTCTAAAGTCGATCAGTATGACGATGAAACCCGTAGTTCTCTTTGCGGTATTAGCTACGACTATTGTTGTAAGTACTCAAAGTGACGACCCGTATCATGTTGAACTATTGGATCCCCGTGGCTTTCGTGTGCTTCGTCCGGGCACACCGTCTATTCGTGCCTTTCAATTCGTAACTGGTTTTATCAACAATCCACCGGAAGGTAAGAAATCACCTTATTTATCGATACATTTATCGGCCTTCATCACCCTCGTGATAGTGTCGGCAAATTACATTGAGGTCAAGAACCACATACTGGAATTTACCTTTTGAGTAACGATAGCTGGTTCAAACTTCCCGAAATGAAATATTACTTTATACTCGGAATATTACTTTCCGGTCTTAGGCCGTAAATAATATTTTACGGACCGAGTGGGGATTGTTCTTTATGGGTCATCTTATAACGAACTCTTTAGCTGTTTATTCGAGAATAATTGCGAGTAATTTGTAAAATTACTAAATAAATTTCAGAATGCCTATAGGTGCAAAGTCCGTTTTGTTTTTCAAAATTTGATGCTCCTTCAAATTTCTAATTTAAAAAATATCTCCAAACTAGCACGTGCTAATCGGATGGCATATAGTCCATTCAGTCAACGAGGCGATGGCTGGTGGGTTTACAAGAATACCAATGCTACCCTAAATCCAGGAGACACACTCTTCTTCACCATAGGGGAAACCAGCGGACGGTGCGTCGTGATGCAAGTTAAGCAGTTTCGCGTGCCACTTGACGCTCCACGAGTTCCTATTTAAAACCACTAATCTCATAGAAATATTAAGGACTTAAAGACTATATAATTGTCAATTTCCAATTCCTTCATAATCCTTCTTTTAATAAATCTTATATTGGCCTGCTGCGTGATGAACAAACACGCTACTAGGTCTGTGATCTTCATGCACGTATGCGACTGACAGCACTACCTAACTGGGTTCCCAAGCTCAACTGGGTCGGAATAAAATGCATGGATACAACGATGTAAGCCTTAGTGTAAGCATATGTAGTATAATAAAGTACTTAGAGATAGAGCCCATGGTGACGTCACCTAAAGCTCTCCCCACCATATGTACTGTTGTACGCGTTATTTGGTTATGCGGAGTTCACCGGATACGTTGTGAAAGATTTTGGCATAGTCTCCTGTATCTCGAGCAATGGTTTTCAAATGAAATTGAAAAACCAGACAAACGATCGTTTCTTTGATCTGTCGATTTTCCCTTGTGATAGCCTTACGAAAGTGTCGTTAAGACCGATGTCGAAATTGTTCTCTCAAGAAGTATATAAGCTGAATAACCAGATTATCTAAAGTTCTAGAGTTCAAGGCGTAGATTATCAGTAATTTATTATATGAATACAGAGGATCCAGAATCTGTGAGTTACTTAACAAGTTGACCGCAAACTAGCCTCTTGACTCTTCTATACTGTGTGTTATTTAAATTTTATTCTAAAGTCGATCAGTATGATGATGAAACCCGTAGTTCTCTTTGTGGTATTAGCTACGATTATTGTTGTAAGTGGTCAAAGTGACAATCCGTATCGTATTGAACTATTGGATCCCCGTGGCTTTCGTGTGCTTCGTCCGGGCACACCGTCTCTACGTGCCGTTGAATTCGTGACCGGATCTATCAACAGTCCAACAGAAGGTGAGAAATATTGTGAACGTGAATACTTAATGTTACTAATTATTGTTATTCAGTAAGGTAAATCGATAAATCACCGTATTTATCGATACATTTATCGGCCTTCAATTTACATAGAAGTCAAAAATTACATGAATAGAATTCCCGAAATAGAATATTATTTACTCAGAAATAAAATTTCAAAAATTTCTATATGGATCATCTTACAACGAACCCTTCAGCTGTTTATTTCAAAAAAGATTGTAACTATAAGCTTTTAAAATCAATAAATAAATTTCAGAGCGTCTAGGTGTGAAGTCCGTTTTGTTTTTCAAAATTTGATGTTCCTTTATATTTTTAATTAAAGAAATATCTCCCAATTAGGACGTGACAATGGGATAGCACGTAGTTCATTCAGTCAACGAGGTGATGGTTGGTGGGTTTACAAGAATACCAATGCTACCCTAAATCCAGGAGACACACTTTTCTGCACCATAGAGGAAAGCAGCGGATGGTGCGGCGTGATGCTTATTAAAGAGTTTCGTGTGCCACTCGACGCTCGGCGAGTTCCTACTTAAGACCACTAGTCTCATAGATATATTAAGGACTTAAAGACTATATACAGACTCTTTTATATATTAGAGCTACTCTTCATGTTGTCAATTTCCAATTCCTTCATACGTATACAATCTTTATTCCAAATGTAATCAAAATAAATCAAAATAAAAACAACATTTTTTGTATACTCTCATCTCAAAGTTACTGCGATTCTTTTTTTCAAACTGATTAATTATTCCCAGACTAACGAGCGCCAGCTGTAGATAATTTGCAAACTAACAAAAAGGTGAAATGTTTCTACTGCAAAATGGTAACAAATTCGATCAAAGCTATGAGAAAATTAGTTTGTCTTTGCTTCTTCCACATCGTCTTAGCTTTTGTTTTCATCTTTTCTCAGCACGTTCCTTCACGGATTTCCTGCGATAAGTTTGAAAAATTTAGCATTTCATTCCGAGCCATGTCAAAAATATAAATGACGAAATATTTCATCAACATTCTATACAGTGAATGTTGATCTCTAACCTTACTGATAGTGATAAAGATATTAAATTCATAAAAATACGAAAGTAAACAGAAAAATTCATTTGTAATAAAATAATCTTCTCGCGTCTGCTTAAGATATGAATCAATATTTGCGGATTCCAAGCTGGGAGAATAGATTATCGGCAATTTATATTAAATGTATAAAAATGTTGAATTCAAAATGAAAAAAATTATCGTCTCTAGAATCAAAGGAGTTCCCTGCGGCCAATATCGAATGAAAAAAAAAAAAGAAAAGATAATGCTAGTAAGTAAGGGATGACAAACATTTGTGCAGTCCATCAGCTCCACTGCACCAAAGTGTGATGTTTGAAATAGAATTTCCACGTCTAATGTTGAAATTTGTTAAGAAAATCTCGATTTCAATCACCACACATTGATTACGCTTTCATCCCTCGTGAACTTGGCATAAAGACTTGATGGCAACTTATTCTACTTCAACATGTCTAAGTTCTGTATCATAAAAATTCTCCTACTATTTTATCCAATGAAATTAATTATTTTTGATTTAAATATCTAAAAAATAACTGGTTATGATGATGTTATTACACGGATCATAATATAAAGGAAAAAGAGTTTGTATACCCAATTTAAGACCAGCATCACATTTAATTGAAGTCAGCCTATTAACCCGATTATAAGAAAAGTAATTTTTTCTACTAATTTGCTATCTTACTTCTTCACGAAATTAAAAAGATTTGGCCTAATCTATCGTGATCGGAGGTCGCCATCTTATCGAACCGTAACGTCAACTGTCATTGACGAACTCACCGAATTGCAAATTTTCTGATTCCAAGATATGACAACGTGATTGCAAGATATGTTGGAGAAGGTAGTTGCAAAAAGAGGCCAATTTATTTCCATGGTAGATAAAATGAAATATATTTCATTGCGTTCGTTCTTACAACGTGGCATTTTCAGACTCCGAAGGCAGGCGTATTCACAAGATTTTGAGGGGTTGAAGGTTCAAATTGCGAAGAAAACATAGAAGTTGTGACATATCAAGAAAAAGTGTTCCATCTCACGGCCACCTCCACGACCGTTATTCAATACTTATCTCATCAAATTAACGTGGCGACTTTATGGTACTGATGGAAAAATATTTTATAACTAATCGTAACCTCTGAATCAGGTGTGCAGTTTTCTTTATTTTGTACGCGTCTAATAAGATTATAACCATTTTAAAAATAGTGTAAAGTATAATGCATTATTATCTATTGCTATACAGTAATTGAACCATTTATCAATAGAACCTCTTTATTTCGTCAGATACTTATACGATTACAATGTTCATAATGAGTGAACCATTACGCAACGTGACAATATCCAGTAAAAGGACGAATGATTGGTTTACATACTAGACCTGGGCAGCATCCCTTTGGTTTGCGATCTGAACACTGTAATCAAAGAAATCACTAATTAACAATCGAAATGCTCATTTCAAAAGCTGACGTAAGTTATACGTTTCTACTCTATTTTTGAGTTTTTTAAAAATTACAATTTACAGCAAGTGTCAGTTTTCTCCTTTTCTTTGTTCTTGTCTTTGGTTTTATAAATATTTCTTTCGAATTTTTCTTTCAAGTTTTATAAGAATTTAAATTATTTAAAACAAGAAACAATTCATCTTTTATCAAAATTTTATCAAACATTATCTTTTTTTCAAAATTAAATGAAAAATTTCTTCCATTCGTTAACGCTATAATTTAATTTGATCTATTTTTTGTATTTTACTATACCTACATATGTTTGTTTTGATTTGTCTCGCAATAAATTATTTAAACACTAGGAAGAAAAAAATTGTTTAACCTATTTGAAAAATAATTAGGGCTTTCAGACCTCTAAATCCGCCGTTGCTTCATTCTATTCACTGAGGACGATCATTTTTTATACGTACATATTGTCCAGGTAACATGCAACTGTCGTCTGCATTTATCGTCATCGGGAAAACACACAACCATCCAAGGAGAACAAACAGCATAAATTTCATCATCTTCGTACTGGATATGGTTCAGACGGTCAACTGCAACAATTGTTTATTGAATTCATTTTACCTTGATGACCATGACATTCAAATACTGCGAACTCTATTGCCACCGAGTTATCCTCAAAACCGTATTTTTCATCACAGATTATCATATGGCTTTGTTGAATATATTACAGTAGATAGTCATAATATTTTAGCTTTCAATTTTGATATTCTGCTGAAGTTTTGTTTTTCAAATTAATCCCTCGGTGTGCGTTGAAAAAAAATATCTGGTCACATGATAATCATAACTTTGAACCGATTGGATGTATAACGAAAAGAAGTTCAACAAAAGTGCTTTGACTTTTAAGGGGATGGTCTAGTCGATTTTTACCGACATAATTATTTCCTCGAATATCTCCGAAATGGAGCTGTCAATCGGATTGTCCTTTTCGTTGGGAACAAGGATCAGAAGAAGAAGACGAAGATCCAACGATTTGTGCGCGGAGCTCGGGATTCTTGGGCAATGCGGTAACGAAGGATCATCATGGCTTCCCAACAATTTACAATCGCTAATTACAACGAATTGCGAGTTTTCAGATTGCGGATTCATTTCTGCATAAATAAAAAATGTTTTATGATGGGTGCGTTTGTAATTCCGTGTGGAATGACGCTTACCCTTGCATTATCGCGTTAATGGTGCAGACTCTGATATTAGTCGAAATAAATGACACCACCACACTTTACGATGTAATGAACGAAAAAATTCGATTCAATTCATTTTGATATACTAGGTTGAATTCATTCCTCGTCAATCATCGGCTGTCAAAAGGACAATCCGATTGATATCTCCGTTCCGGAGATATTCGAGAAAATAATTATGTTGGTAAAAATCGACTAGACCATCCCCTTAGTCAAATATTCGTATAAATAATTGCGTTTTAGATATTGAAGGAATGCCAAGGAGTTACGTTGTGATAGCGGAGTTATGTCGGAGTTGTGATTTGTTACGAATTACTGTGAGAATATGTATAAATGTGGACTCGAAGCAAATAGAAGTTCAAATACGTTATAGTTAGAATAAAATCCTCACTAGACCACCTGTGATCACTTCTTATCCGGTTGTATAGACATGTGCTCTCGATTCAATATTGACAATGAGTGAAAATAAAGACTAGAAAATACTCACCACGGGAACTATACTTCGTAGGGACTACCTTCTCTGGCAAAGCGACATTTGCTTTTGGATGCCGTAGTCGAAACGCTACGTATTCAAGCGTGTGATATTTTCATTGCGATCCCCTGTCATCTCCTTAGAACATGCTTTAGATTTCCAAGAAGTGGATATGCTACAAGTATACAAGTTCCAGGAATTGGAAGAATTTTAATTAATTTCTGCGATTTCTCAGAAATCCAAGTCAATCTACGAAACAACTTGATAAATGTAGCTTCTGTTCGAGATCAACAAACAATTTTAAATAACCGATGTGATAATGAATTGAAAACCATAAGTAGCAAATGACTTTTCTTCAACAATTTTCTTCACAAACCATTTTTTTTTTGTTTTGAAAACCACGGAAAAATCATTTGCAGTACATATTCTCAAGCCCATCAGCCATTCCTCTGTAGCATCGAACTCATATTCACGTTGTTTGGAATTATCGAATTTCAAATTTTTGAGCTAGGATCGAGAAATGTTTATAAGAGTCACTGTTATGCAACATAAGGTATATCGTATTAACGGCCGTTGTTAGGACTATAGTGATGATTATCACAGGTACAATTCCAGCACTGATATGGCGCAATACGCAATAGTTTTATTCTTCTCTCTATAACTTCTCTTTATATGGGTGACCTTTGACGGCTATAAATCGGATCATCCAACTCTGACGCAATCTTTACTCAAAATACGCAAATAAAATTTGACGAAAAGGCGATCGTACTATCAGCAGTGAAGAAATGTACGAATCTATTCCAAGGAAAATGATAAAAATAACTCAAGAGATTGCAGGGCATGATCTTCAACAGAAAGTGTGTCGAAGCCTCAAATTGCTTCGATTACTCGTATGTAGACTTTGGACCTGAGCAAAATTGTCTGAAAAAAAAATCCAAGACGTTTACTATGAAATTAGAAGACGTTTTGCCGAAGTCACCAACAGTCATAATATTACGTAGTCTCTGCGAAGCAGTTTCTCACAAGCAATTTCTACCATACACCATCTGTTCGTGGAAGAATCGAAAGTTACAGTCTCTACAGTGGAAGAAGAAGTCACCACAGTTGTTTTACTAATCAGCATATTTTTATCATTATTATATATTTATATTTATATAAATTTCTTTTGAATCTATATTTTCAGTTGAATCATTCAATCGCAAAATCTATTGATATCTTTTCGAATGTTCATGACAGCTGCAGGTAAGTTTTCGCTTATAGAATACAGGGTGAAGTGCGTAAATATTGACCACCAAGTTGCATGTATACATGTATTTTATTATTAATTTTTCGCTGTTCCGAAATAAGAAATCTCTCTATAAGGTTTCTTCGTTCTGTCATCGCTTTATTGAATGAAAAGAAAAAATTATTACAACAATGCCACAAGAAACAATTTTCTGATTTATTATTAGGTACAGGTATATGTATAGTCCGTCAATCCGCGACTCTTTTATACTTAAAAAACGGTCCAGTGATAAGGACCGGCTGAAGTGGTGAGTACAGAATTGTACAAAAACTATTTAAATTAGAAATTAAATACACTACGCGATAATAATTGCCAAAATTGAATTAAACAATGAATTCTTAATTTCCCTCCTTATACCTGACCAGAATTTTCACAACGATTTTATGCAAAGAATGTTACTGATTTTCATTTGAACAACTGAAAAATTATGGCTCATGATGATATCAGAATAATATGTATAGCAGGGTGATTCAAAAAAATTCGATATTTTTTTTGTTCAAAGTCACACATTCAACAGTTCCAGTTAGGTGAAATAAAATGCCTGTTGAAATATGTGCCCTCAATATTGTTATTTCGAAGTTCCTAATCGCTATTTTTTATTTTTCATTTAAAATACATGGGAAATTTTCTTGCGGCACTTTTCGACATCTATATCTCAAGAACTAATCTACTTGGATAGATTCTGTACAGTTATTTTTGTTCAAAATTAAACGCTCTATAAAAAAGGTCTCCTGGTATTATTCGATGAATTTAACTGTTTCTTTGTATTACGTGGTATGTCACACATATATCGTCAAAGTTGACGCATTCGTCAAAACAGGAAAATTAATCTCTATTACAACACTATTTATACATCTGTTTATAAGATATTAATCTTTCCGCAAACAAGTAGCTGGATACACACATTATCTGAAATTCATTCATTTATTGAATGGTCATTTATCATAAGTATAAATATAGTGAGTCCAGAATTTGTTGGTCACTTAACAAGTTGAACCCCATCTAGTCTCTCGGCTCTCTCGTTGTGCGTTACAATTCATCTTAAAGTCGATCAGTATGACGATGAAGCTCGTAGTTCTCTTTGCGGTATTGGCTATGACTATTGTTGTGAGTGCTCAAAGAGACGATCCGGATCCGGAACATTCGTACAGTCTTGAATTGTTGAATCCCCGTGGCTTTAGTCTTTCTCGTCCGGGTCCACCGCCAGGCTCACCGCCTCTAATTGGAGTTCAATTCGTGTCCGGATCTATCAACAGTACAAAAGGTGAGAAATATTGTGAACGCGATTACCTAATGTTACTAAATATAATTATTTGGTAACGTATACCGATAAATCGCCGTATTTAGGTGTGAAGTCCGTTTTCTGTTTCAAAATTTGATGCTCATTCATATTTTTAATTCAAAAAATATCTCCCAATTAGGAGATGACACTGAGATAGATTATGGATTATTCAGTCAACAAGACGATGGTTCGTGGGTTTACAACAATGCCAATGTTACTCTAAGCCCAGGAGACACACTCTTCTGCACCATTGGGGAAGACACCAGGGGCTGCAGCATTGGGGAAGACACCATACACTCCTGCAGGGTGTTTGATTTAGAGTTTCACGTGCCACTCGATGCTCAGCGAGTTTCTACTCAAGACCACTAGTCTCATAGAAATATTAAGGACTTAAAGACTATGTACAGACTCTTTTATATTAGAGCTACTCTCCATGTTGTCAATTTCCAATACATTCATACATATACAGTCTTTATTCCAAATGTAATGTAATGTAATCAAGATTAATAAAAATAAAAGCAACATTTTTTGTATACTCTCGTATCAAAGTTACTGCGATTCTTTTTTCAAATTGATCAATTATTCTCAGACGGACAATCGCTAGCTGTAGATAAATTACAAACGAACAAAAAATTGAAATGTTTCTATATATGGTATATGATCGCCAGGTGTTTGAAAAGTCGCCAATTCATTTCCATGGTAGATATAAGATGAAATATTTTTGATTGCGTTCGTTTTTACAACGTGGCGTTTCAGGCTCCGAAGGCAGGTAAATTTATAAAATTTTGGGGGTAGGAGATACTATACGCGCAAAAGACATAGAAGTTATGACAAATCGCAAATTCAAAACTTTTCTCCTCGAATCAACGTGACGACTTTATTTTACTGATGAAAAAGTTCTTTTTATTTTGCACGCGTCTGATGAGATTATCACGCATTTTGGAAACAGCGAATTTGGTGTGAAGGATAACTCACTATCATCTATTGGTATACAGTAATTGAATCATTTTTCAAAAGAACCTCTTTATTTCGTGAGATGCTTGTACAATTACATTGTTAATAATATATCTATATGTGATAACCATTACCCACGGCGACAAATTCCAGCCATAGGGGTTGCACTAAGCATTGACTCACACGTCAGACCTGCGCAGCATGACTCTCCCCAGAACCTTGTACACTGTAAGAAAGAAATCATTGATTAACAATCGAAATGCACATTACAAAATCTGACGTAAGTTGTACTTTTTCACATCAGATAATGTACGTCAATACCGCATACGTGACCCATGTGATGCTCAATTTACATGATGCGAAAAAATATACGTATGTTTAGGTTTATTCGTACATAGGCCTTAAGACCTTCATTTTATTCATAGAGAACGGTCATTTTTTTTATACGTACGAAACTTCCATCTCCTTTGCAAGCTTCGCTTGCGCTTATCATCATCGAGATAACACACAACCACCCAAGAAGAACAATGGGCATAAATTTCATCATCTTCAGACGGGATATGGTTCAGACGGTCAACTGTAACAATTGTTTATTGAATTTATTTCACCTTCATGACGATGAAATTCTAGCACTGCAAAATATAATAATACTGAGTTAGCCTTCAAATCGTATTTTCGTCGCTGATTATTACCACTGCCACCAGTTGTGGTGTCACAAGAAAGGAATTCGTGCTGTGTTAGGGTCGAATTATCCAGTTATCACAAATTTTATTTCCTCCTCGCTAGACGTGCGGGCACACTACTCAGGGAGGTGATATTACAGGTTGTTGGAAGGTCAGAAATGATTTTCAATAACAAACCGCAGTTGATTTTTAGAAATATATCAATTGCTTATCTGACGAAAACGAGTGTAACAATTGTGTGGGTAAGATAACCTTCGGAATTACAGAAGTGAATTGGAACGATGATCGGAATAGAATTGTATTGGATGACGTTCGGGGTAGATAAGTGGAAGGATGGACATTAATATGCACCGAATTGGTTTGTGGTTGAGGATGAAGTGAGACTTGGGGAAGGGGTTTCAGAGAAGGTGGGTTCGAAGTTGGAAACGGATTGTTGATGAGTTGCGTAAGGTCTCACCGTGCGCAACTGGTACGGGTATAATTTATATAGGATTTGCGGAAAGTAGAAACGGATGTATGATAGGCAGGTAATGTCGGATCGGGTAAGTGCCGGGAGATGGTGGAGTCTAGACGTGACAGCTTTGCTTAATATATGCTGAATATATGAGCAGCATAGACACGTGCTCTCGATTCTACTGACAATGAGTGAAAATAAAGACTAGAAAATACTCACCACAGGAACTATACTTCATAGGGACTACCTTCTCTGGCGAAGCGACTTTTGCTTTTGGATGCCGTAGTCGAAACGCTACGTATTCAAGCGTGTGATATTTTCATTGCGATCCCCTGTCATCTCCTTAGAACATGCTTTAGATTTCCAAGAAGTGGATATGCTACAAGTATACAAGTTCCAGGAATTGGAAGAATTTTAATTAATTTCTGCGATTTCTCAGAAATCCAAGTCAATCTACGAAACAACTTGATAAATGTAGCTTCTGTTCGAGATCAACAAACAATTTTAAATAACCGATGTGATAATGAATTGAAAACCATAAGTAGCAAATGACTTTTCTTCAACAATTTTCTTCACAAACCATTTTTTTTTTGTTTTGAAAACCACGGAAAAATCATTTGCAGTACATATTCTCAAGCCCATCAGCCATTCCTCTGTAGCATCGAACTCATATTCACGTTGTTTGGAATTATCGAATTTCAAATTTTTGAGCTAGGATCGAGAAATGTTTATAAGAGTCACTGTTATGCAACATAAGGTATATCGTATTAACGGCCGTTGTTAGGACTATAGTGATGATTATCACAGGTACAATTCCAGCACTGATATGGCGCAATACGCAATAGTTTTATTCTTCTCTCTATAACTTCTCTTTATATGGGTGACCTTTGACGGCTATAAATCGGATCATCCAACTCTGACGCAATCTTTACTCAAAATACGCAAATAAAATTTGACGAAAAGGCGATCGTACTATCAGCAGTGAAGAAATGTACGAATCTATTCCAAGGAAAATGATAAAAATAACTCAAGAGATTGCAGGGCATGATCTTCAACAGAAAGTGTGTCGAAGCCTCAAATTGCTTCGATTACTCGTATGTAGACTTTGGACCTGAGCAAAATTGTCTGAAAAAAAAATCCAAGACGTTTACTATGAAATTAGAAGACGTTTTGCCGAAGTCACCAACAGTCATAATATTACGTAGTCTCTGCGAAGCAGTTTCTCACAAGCAATTTCTACCATACACCATCTGTTCGTGGAAGAATCGAAAGTTACAGTCTCTACAGTGGAAGAAGAAGTCACCACAGTTGTTTTACTAATCAGCATATTTTTATCATTATTATATATTTATATTTATATAAATTTCTTTTGAATCTATATTTTCAGTTGAATCATTCAATCGCAAAATCTATTGATATCTTTTCGAATGTTCATGACAGCTGCAGGTAAGTTTTCGCTTATAGAATACAGGGTGAAGTGCGTAAATATTGACCACCAAGTTGCATGTATACATGTATTTTATTATTAATTTTTCGCTGTTCCGAAATAAGAAATCTCTCTATAAGGTTTCTTCGTTCTGTCATCGCTTTATTGAATGAAAAGAAAAAATTATTACAACAATGCCACAAGAAACAATTTTCTGATTTATTATTAGGTACAGGTATATGTATAGTCCGTCAATCCGCGACTCTTTTATACTTAAAAAACGGTCCAGTGATAAGGACCGGCTGAAGTGGTGAGTACAGAATTGTACAAAAACTATTTAAATTAGAAATTAAATACACTACGCGATAATAATTGCCAAAATTGAATTAAACAATGAATTCTTAATTTCCCTCCTTATACCTGACCAGAATTTTCACAACGATTTTATGCAAAGAATGTTACTGATTTTCATTTGAACAACTGAAAAATTATGGCTCATGATGATATCAGAATAATATGTATAGCAGGGTGATTCAAAAAAATTCGATATTTTTTTTGTTCAAAGTCACACATTCAACAGTTCCAGTTAGGTGAAATAAAATGCCTGTTGAAATATGTGCCCTCAATATTGTTATTTCGAAGTTCCTAATCGCTATTTTTTATTTTTCATTTAAAATACATGGGAAATTTTCTTGCGGCACTTTTCGACATCTATATCTCAAGAACTAATCTACTTGGATAGATTCTGTACAGTTATTTTTGTTCAAAATTAAACGCTCTATAAAAAAGGTCTCCTGGTATTATTCGATGAATTTAACTGTTTCTTTGTATTACGTGGTATGTCACACATATATCGTCAAAGTTGACGCATTCGTCAAAACAGGAAAATTAATCTCTATTACAACACTATTTATACATCTGTTTATAAGATATTAATCTTTCCGCAAACAAGTAGCTGGATACACACATTATCTGAAATTCATTCATTTATTGAATGGTCATTTATCATAAGTATAAATATAGTGAGTCCAGAATTTGTTGGTCACTTAACAAGTTGAACCCCATCTAGTCTCTCGGCTCTCTCGTTGTGCGTTACAATTCATCTTAAAGTCGATCAGTATGACGATGAAGCTCGTAGTTCTCTTTGCGGTATTGGCTATGACTATTGTTGTGAGTGCTCAAAGAGACGATCCGGATCCGGAACATTCGTACAGTCTTGAATTGTTGAATCCCCGTGGCTTTAGTCTTTCTCGTCCGGGTCCACCGCCAGGCTCACCGCCTCTAATTGGAGTTCAATTCGTGTCCGGATCTATCAACAGTACAAAAGGTGAGAAATATTGTGAACGCGATTACCTAATGTTACTAAATATAATTATTTGGTAACGTATACCGATAAATCGCCGTATTTAGGTGTGAAGTCCGTTTTCTGTTTCAAAATTTGATGCTCATTCATATTTTTAATTCAAAAAATATCTCCCAATTAGGAGATGACACTGAGATAGATTATGGATTATTCAGTCAACAAGACGATGGTTCGTGGGTTTACAACAATGCCAATGTTACTCTAAGCCCAGGAGACACACTCTTCTGCACCATTGGGGAAGACACCAGGGGCTGCAGCATTGGGGAAGACACCATACACTCCTGCAGGGTGTTTGATTTAGAGTTTCACGTGCCACTCGATGCTCAGCGAGTTTCTACTCAAGACCACTAGTCTCATAGAAATATTAAGGACTTAAAGACTATGTACAGACTCTTTTATATTAGAGCTACTCTCCATGTTGTCAATTTCCAATACATTCATACATATACAGTCTTTATTCCAAATGTAATGTAATGTAATCAAGATTAATAAAAATAAAAGCAACATTTTTTGTATACTCTCGTATCAAAGTTACTGCGATTCTTTTTTCAAATTGATCAATTATTCTCAGACGGACAATCGCTAGCTGTAGATAAATTACAAACGAACAAAAAATTGAAATGTTTCTATATATGGTATATGATCGCCAGGTGTTTGAAAAGTCGCCAATTCATTTCCATGGTAGATATAAGATGAAATATTTTTGATTGCGTTCGTTTTTACAACGTGGCGTTTCAGGCTCCGAAGGCAGGTAAATTTATAAAATTTTGGGGGTAGGAGATACTATACGCGCAAAAGACATAGAAGTTATGACAAATCGCAAATTCAAAACTTTTCTCCTCGAATCAACGTGACGACTTTATTTTACTGATGAAAAAGTTCTTTTTATTTTGCACGCGTCTGATGAGATTATCACGCATTTTGGAAACAGCGAATTTGGTGTGAAGGATAACTCACTATCATCTATTGGTATACAGTAATTGAATCATTTTTCAAAAGAACCTCTTTATTTCGTGAGATGCTTGTACAATTACATTGTTAATAATATATCTATATGTGATAACCATTACCCACGGCGACAAATTCCAGCCATAGGGGTTGCACTAAGCATTGACTCACACGTCAGACCTGCGCAGCATGACTCTCCCCAGAACCTTGTACACTGTAAGAAAGAAATCATTGATTAACAATCGAAATGCACATTACAAAATCTGACGTAAGTTGTACTTTTTCACATCAGATAATGTACGTCAATACCGCATACGTGACCCATGTGATGCTCAATTTACATGATGCGAAAAAATATACGTATGTTTAGGTTTATTCGTACATAGGCCTTAAGACCTTCATTTTATTCATAGAGAACGGTCATTTTTTTTATACGTACGAAACTTCCATCTCCTTTGCAAGCTTCGCTTGCGCTTATCATCATCGAGATAACACACAACCACCCAAGAAGAACAATGGGCATAAATTTCATCATCTTCAGACGGGATATGGTTCAGACGGTCAACTGTAACAATTGTTTATTGAATTTATTTCACCTTCATGACGATGAAATTCTAGCACTGCAAAATATAATAATACTGAGTTAGCCTTCAAATCGTATTTTCGTCGCTGATTATTACCACTGCCACCAGTTGTGGTGTCACAAGAAAGGAATTCGTGCTGTGTTAGGGTCGAATTATCCAGTTATCACAAATTTTATTTCCTCCTCGCTAGACGTGCGGGCACACTACTCAGGGAGGTGATATTACAGGTTGTTGGAAGGTCAGAAATGATTTTCAATAACAAACCGCAGTTGATTTTTAGAAATATATCAATTGCTTATCTGACGAAAACGAGTGTAACAATTGTGTGGGTAAGATAACCTTCGGAATTACAGAAGTGAATTGGAACGATGATCGGAATAGAATTGTATTGGATGACGTTCGGGGTAGATAAGTGGAAGGATGGACATTAATATGCACCGAATTGGTTTGTGGTTGAGGATGAAGTGAGACTTGGGGAAGGGGTTTCAGAGAAGGTGGGTTCGAAGTTGGAAACGGATTGTTGATGAGTTGCGTAAGGTCTCACCGTGCGCAACTGGTACGGGTATAATTTATATAGGATTTGCGGAAAGTAGAAACGGATGTATGATAGGCAGGTAATGTCGGATCGGGTAAGTGACGGGAGATGGTGGAGTCTAGACGTGACAGCTTTGCTTAATATATGCTGAATATATGAGCAGCATAGACACGTGCTCTCGATTCTACTGACAATGAGTGAAAATATATAGACTAGAAAATACTCACGACAGAAACTGCTTCGTAGAGACTGTAACTATCTTCTCTGGTGAAGCGACTTTTGCTTTTGGATGCTGTAGTCGAAACGCTACGTATTTATGCGTGTGATATTCTCAATACGATTCCCTGTCGTCTCCATAGATCGATCTTTCAATTTCCAAGAAGTGGACATGTTACAAGTATAAGTTCCAGGAATTGGAGGGATTCCAATTAATTTCTGCGATTTCGCAGAAATCCAAGTCAAACTATACAAAACAACTTGATAACCGTAGCTTCTGTTCGAGATCAACAAACAATTTTAAATAACTTTTCTTTAACAATTTTCTTCACAATCATCGTCCGAGCTACGAAAGACTATGATTGAAATTAACTCGCATCGGTGCGGACACAATAGAATTTTCAGGACTGGTGTTCAAACTCTACTCTCTACTACTCTCTACTATCAGCAGTGAAGAAATGTACGAATCTATTCCAAGAGTAATGATAAAAATAACCGAAGAGATTGCAGCGCATGATCTTCAACAGAATATGCGTCAAAGCCTCAAATTGCTTCGATTACCCGTATGTGGACTTTGGACCTGAGAAAAATTGTATGAAGAAAAAATCCAAGTCGTTTATTATGGAACTGGAAGACGTTCTGCCGAAGTCACCAACAGTCATAATATATTACGCAGTCTCTGCGAAACTGCAGTTGCTCACAAGCATCTTCTACCATAGAATATCTGGTCGCGGAAGAATCTAAAGTTGCAGTCTCTACGGTGGAAAAAGAAATCACCACAGCTGTTTTACTAATCAGCATATTTTTATCATTATTATATATATATTCATATTTTTATAAATTTCTTTGGAATCTATATTTTCAGTTGAATTATTCAATCGCAAAATCTGTTGATATTTTTTCGAATATTCATATGACAGCTGCAGGTAAGTTTTTGCTTATAGAATACAGGGTGAAGTGGGTAAATATTGACCACCAAGTTGCATATATGTATTTTATTATTAATTTTTCACTGTTCTGAAATAAGAAATCTCTTTGTATGGTTTCTTCGTTCTGTTGTCACTTTATTGAATAAAAAGAAAAAATTATTACAATAATGCCACAAGAAAGAATTTTCTCTTTTATACTTGATAAACGGTCCAGTAATAAGGATCAGCTGAAGTGGTGAGTACAAAATTGTACAAAAACTATTTAAATTAGAAATTAAGTACATAACGCGATAATAATTGCCGAAACTGAATTAAAAAATCAGGAAACCGGTTGACCTGTGGGCCAACCTTAAAACTTCCCGCTGTGTTGAATACGTTACAATTCATTTATGTTATCGTGTTCATAATACGTTGAAGGAGGTTAAAAGTATAATTAATTTTCCGTATACATATTCTTTTTCTTCAATTTCAGTCATCAGTAATATCAGTTATTCTTTGAATATCTTTGAAACTACTCGACCGATCGACACCAAAATCTAACCAGATATAAGTCTTGATAAACCCTTTCGATCGCCGTAAGAACCATTCCGATCGGTCGATTCGTTCTAAAGATATCGTACCGCAAAAATTTGTTTACACACACACACACACATACGGACGTCCATCCAAAAATAGTCAGAATAGTTTCCTCGTACCCCAAAACGTCGAGATCTGATGAAAACTCGATTTTCAAAAATCGGACCGAAACCAATACCTTCCCTGTTTTTTGAAAATTTGCAATTTTCAATTCTCAATTTCCCTCCTTATACCTGACCAGAATTTTCACACCGATTTTATGCAAAGAATGTTACTAATTTTGATTTGAATATCTGAAAAATTATTGCTCATGACGATATCAATGTAATTGCAGTTGGGTAAAATAAAATGCCTGTTGAAATATGAGCCCTTAATATTGTTATTTAGAAGTTCCTAATCGCAATTTTTTATTTTACATTTAAAAACATGGGAAATTTTCTTGCGGCACTTTTCGACATCTACCTATATCTCAATTACTAATCTACTTGGAAAGATTCTGTACAGTTATTCTTGTTCAAAATTAAACGCTCTATAAAAAAGGTCTCCTGGTATTATTCGATGAATTTAACTGTTTCTTTGTATTACGTGGTATGTCACACATATATCGTCAAAGTTGACGCATTCGTCAAAACAGGAAAATTCATCTCTATTACAACACTATTTATACATCTGTTTATAAGATATTAATCTTTCCGCAAACAAGTAGCTGGATACCCACATTATCTGAAGTTCAAGTGTTCAAAACACAGATTGCCGTTAATTTATCATAAGTATAAATACAGTTAGTCCAGAATTTGTTGGTCACTTAAGAAGTTCACCCCAATCTAGTCTCGCGACTCTCCCGCTGTGCATTATAATTCATCTTAAAGTTGATCAGTATGATGATCAATCTGATGAAACTCGTAGTTCTTTTCACAGTATTGGCTATGACTATTGTTGCGAGTGCTCAAAGGGACGATCCGTACCGTGTTGAACTGTTGAATCCCCGTGGCTTTCGCGTGCTTCGTCCGGGAGAACCGGATCTGTATAAAGTTACATTCCTAGACGGTTTTATTAACAGTCCGATAAGAGGTGAGAAATTTTCCGAACGCCATTTCCTAATAACACTAACTATATTTATTTGGTAAGGTAAATCGACAAATCACCATGTTTATTGTTATATAGGACCTGTCAATGGGATATCATTCAGCTCCTTCAGTCGCCGGGGCGATGGCTGGTGGGTTTACGAGAATAACAATGCAACCCTAAATCCAGGAGACACACTTTTTTACTCTATATCTGAAATCAGCGGAATGTGCGGCTTGGTGTATTCTGAAGAGTTTCACGTGCCAATCGACGCTCCACAAGTTTCTGCTTCCCTTCTGTTATACGCTTTGTTTTGAACCCTCGATTTTACATACTGGTGCAAGTTTGCACCAAGCGTTTTTAGAGACTTTTATCTCTAGTTTAAATTAAACGTTTTCTCATTTGGTATAAGTTTTCTTCAAAAGTCAGAACGTCCCTGATAGAATATTCATAGTGGCATTTTCGAAACAAAATATTTACACAATTATAAATGCAATGATGAAAAATTCTAATTCACATCGAACTCGATAATAAGTCCGATGCTTGAAAGTAAATTGAATCTATTCCAAAAAGTGAATTCCAAAAATCTATTCTATACCTTAACTTTGAAACAAATAAAAAATCTTGAGATATAAAAAATATTTATCATTTGGGCTTTGACATTTTTACCGAAAACTTATGAAGATTTATAAAGAATTCAGACTGATTTCATTTAATATCAAGAAACTTATTGTGTACCAAAGAGGCAAAGTAGAGATTTTAACGCTCACCGTAAAAGATCTGTTGCCTCCGTGGTGCAGGCAAGATAGTTCTTGATGCGTTATCCACACAATCATGTACCATGCTGTATTATAGGATGAATTCAAAACTACAGTCGGACATACTGAAGCACGGTAAGCACTGTTTTCAAGCACTGATAAATGACAAAGTGGAATAAATATTAGATCACAGTACTGAATCATATACACGTCATTTATTCCCCGATGTCTGATGATGATGCACTTTGGAGGTCTTAGAATCTATGAATTTCCTCAAAACCCTGTATTCTACCCGAGATACACTTTATTTTTTATCGATTCTTTTCGGACGCGCTTGTCTCATTCTGATTTTCTTAGCACACTTGAAGAGCCCATCATACGGTCTAAAAATTTGATTACCTGATATCTCATCGTGATGCAGTTCTGAGGCCTCAGAATTGATAAATCAAAATGAAGTATTTTCCATTTATTTTCCATGAGCGTGTCTGCTGTATTCTTCTTCAACGCGATCCACGTTATGCCTACGCTTCGCAATTGCACTGAACCTCATATTCAGTTGCAGTTCATCCGAATTCGCTATCATACTTATTCACTAAATTCGAAAGATCAGGTGTGATTTATCGTGGTCGAAGGTCGCTATCTCATCAAACCGTAACGTCAGTCATTGACGACATTACTGAATTGCAAATTTATGATTCGAAGACATCGAAATAAGGTATCAGTATACAGGGCAGACATACTACAGATAAGGATATGACCAGATGTTTAAAAAGAGGTTAATTTCTTCCCATGTCAGATGAGATGAAATATCTTCGATTGTGTACGTTCTTACAACGTGGCTTTTTCAGGCTCCGAAGGCAGGCGTATTTGCAAGATTTTGAGGGGTTGAAGGTTCAAATCGCGTAGAAAACATAGAAGTTGTGACATATCAAGACAAAGTGTTTCATCTCACGGCCACCTCCACGATCGTTATTCAATACTTTTCTCATCAAATTAACGTGGCGACTTTATGTTACTGATGGAAAAATATTTTATAACTAATCGTAACCTCTGAATCAGGTGTGCAGCTTTCTTTATTTTGTATCCGTCTAATAAGATTATAACCATTTTAAAAATAGTGTAAAGTATAACGCGCTATTATCTATTACTATACAATAATTGAATCATTTTCCAATAGAACCTCTTTATTTCGTGAGATATTTATACGATTACAATATTAATAATGAGTTTAACCATTACGGAGTGCGACAATATCCAGCAAAAATACCAACGAATTGTTTACACACCAGACCTGCGCAGCATCCCTTTGGTCTGAAATCTGAACACTGTAATGAAAGAAATCATTGATTAACAATCGAAATGCTTATTTCAAAAGCTGACGTAAGTTATACTTTTCTACACTAGAAATAACGTATGTCAAAAACATACGTGACCTATAGTGACGCTCATTTTACATGATCCGGAAATAGTAGTTTTCGATACAAGTGCGTAAAGGCCGCAATGCCGCACAGCGAGTGTGAAACTGCAGCACGAGCCCGAAGGCAAGCCGAAGACGAGCCTTCGGACAAGTACTGCCACTTCACACGAGTGGCATTGCTGCGTTTCGCACGCGTGTCGAACTCTACTTTTTGTAACACCCGTAATCAAAAGTCCTCTTTTATGCACCGTCTATAGCCACTTAAAGAGTCCTTTAAACCCTAGTGCGAGAAACACCGTACCTGATCACGCTGAGCATGGTGATACGGTGTTTCTCGCACTAGGGTTTAAAAGACTCTCTAAGTGGCTATAGACGGTGCATAAAAGAGGACTTTCGATGTAAGTGTTACGAAAAATATATATTATAGCATCATCCGATCTTCATTCGATTCATAGAGAACGATTATTTTTTATACGTACATATTGTCCAACTGGTAGACAATTTTCGTCTGTACTTATTATCATCGGGAAAACACACAATAATCCAAGGAGAATAAACAGCATAAACTTTATCATCTTCGGACTGGATATAGTTCAGACGATCAACTGCAACAAATATTGTTTATTGAATTTATTTCTATATTAACACCGAGTTATCCTTAAATTCGTATTTCCGTCACAGATTATTAACTCCTCAAGACCGCCGACGGCGGTGATTTCTTCGGAACCATTGAACCGATGTTTATTTGAAACAGATACAAGTATGAATATGTAATTAAATTAAAATTCTCACTCGAACTGCAGCTGTGATCACTTCTTCTCACTATAGGAACTGCTACCGGTACGTAGAGACTACGTTATTATTACTGATGACTCGATGGACAAGCATTTCGCAGTTTTATATTAAACGTTTTGCATTCCGATTGGTTGTGGTAGGTATGCACAATAAGCTGTTTGTGCATAATATGTAAATCACGCATGCGTCAAGATTTGCAGCAGCAAATCGCAACCAAATCCTTCGGATTTAACACCGAGAGGTTATCAGCTTCAGCAACTATACCGAGCGTTTATCACATAGTTGATCTTCCCCATCATCTCAGTGGATTATTTTATAAATCTGGAATGATTGGTTTTGCTGTAAATAAGGTTTAAAATACGGAGAGAAAAGGAGTTCTTTTTTGATAATTTGACCACAAGGTCAATCTTCGGATTGTTCAACGCCCGGACATTCTCCAGTTCAAGATCAACAGAGAGACACTAACGATCATTCGTGAAACAGAATATCCATAAGTTTGGAATATACACTTCGATGGTAAAGTGAGATTCAAAAATATCGAATTATTATTTCTTGGAGAAATCTTTTCTTAAACTATCCTTTCAACTACGAAAGACAATCATTTTTCTTTCGTACAAAGTCAATATTATTCGCCAGATAAGGTTATACGTATATTGTGAGTATAACGTTAGGGGTCAAGCTCTAGAAAAACATATTTGTACAAAGTGATTACGTGATGAGCGACAAAGTCCCGCATGCAAGCTTGTTGTTCCACCACGTAGCTCATTATAAATTTTCTATAACATCATTAGTTAGTTTATATTGATTGATATATTTTTTTAATCTTCGGAAAGTATGGCAAATATTTGCTCTTCGTAGCGCTGCAGTACGTTGCCTCTTCTATGGAAATCCCAGATTCGTAATCTACCAACGAGCAAAGTAGAAGGAATCGAAGTAAATTTCATCAACAGTAGAATTTGAGACATTTTTTGGGTAATGCTGAAGTACGCAATCATGATTGCTCTCCATATGATTCTTGTCCCGTATCAATTATAACGACCAGGATATTCCTTGAAAAATTTAAGTTATTCCTTTTTACGCTCCCATATTAAGCAATTTCTATTGCTTTTGCGGTACGTCATGATTCGCGACACAAACAACAATCCGACTAAAGTAATCAACATAACCTTTGACATTGTACGGCCCACGAGCTACAGAAGACTGTAATTGAAATTAGCGAGCAAATCTGTAGACACTGTCCGTGATTCATCGAATTAACACCGCCTGTACATCTTGCACCGTAGTTCATTTTCATCTCTTGATATCCTGTAATTTCGTATGCAGTATAATTAATTGTAATTGAAAATTCGATGTCAAAAAACGTGCAGCTGGGGTCGTTTCCACGGATTTTCAATTTTTTTAATTCAACCAACGCTGGTCTAAGAGCACCCCGTAATCAACCCCCAAAATTAACTTGGAACATATTTTTTTTCAAATTAATGATATGGATAAATTTTTTTATTTCTTCCAAGCAAAGTTTAGACAGAAAAAATGTTCAAAAAATTTGTTACCTCGTGGTGCCATGTGAGGGTTCATGTATTTATTATTACTTTTCATCACCTACGGTGATATAAGAAAAGTATTGGTTTAGGTCGAAAAGTGACACTTGCTAATTTCAACGAATCTTCACGTTTTCGACCCTCTAGAATCCAAAAAACAGGTTTTTAGAAAGATGTCGGTTTGTCTGTCGGCCTGTTCGATAAACTCGCGCGGTGATCTCGAAAACGGCTCGATGAAAAAATCTGAAATTCACAGAACTTTACAACCAAATGATGGGCATGAGAAATTGTCATGTCTCGTTTAATTTCAACTTCCGGTTCTACCGGAAATGAATCGATTTTCGCTATTTTACTGACAAACCTATACTTTTTTCTCTGTATTACTTTTCTGAATGAAAAAATATATTCTTCCGAGTTGAGAATTTCATATATATGTATAGGGCATTCCTTGCCAATGATATCAAAAAAAATTGTAAATATACCCAGATCGAATGAGAATGAATGCACTGTATAAAACTTTTGTTTGTTAATATATAGGGCGATCCTTGCCAATGACAATAAGAAATTGTAGGTCTACCCAGATCGAATTGGGATTAAACGAACTGTATGAAATTGTTGTTTGTCAAATATATAGGGCATTTTTTCTATGTGAAATTTTCTGTTCTGATCTTTTTTTTCGGTTTTTCATTACTTTCATTACAGTACTTTTTCTTCCCTTGACAAACCCATCCTTTTTTTTCTATTTGATGAAAAGTCATGGGAAAAACTGTTTTTCCGGTTTGTTTTATTGTTGGCATTGCCTCTAGTGTAGCAAGTGCAACAGAGCAACATTGGAAAAGATTTAATAGCGTGCGAGGACAATTACTAGCTCCTTTCCTTTTTCTTGAACGGTTGTATCCTAACTCAAAACATCAGTCTGTTCAGAATCGCGGGTGTAAAAAAATCAGTTGGAAACATGCATGTCTTTTGAACGAGATTTATAACCGCCAATTTCATATACATATAGTTTCAACTATAGCCGACTGCCTAAATCGAATAAACGAACAGTACTTCACCTTTCATCAGCTTGATTCATCACTATCGTTCATTTATCTGCATGCCCTATAGCCTCATCATTTTATTATAGTATCTTGGCCTCACCAATCATCCAATTAAGCGAATCACACGACTCTATACGGGCAAGACAAAGTAGATCTCATGTACCGATGATTCGTTTAAAGATAAGTAAAAAAAAAATTGTCTCTGAAATGTATATTTTTGTTTTTGAATTCGGGACCTTTTTTGTTTTTGGGCATAACATATACCCATGCGCGTCTTTGAAAGATATGAAAAAGTCTCTATGAAAATGTCAGTGACCCGTAGTGGATCGTTACGTTTGACATCCAATGTGATCGCTAAATCTTTATATGATGTATGTACTTGGCGGCGACCTGTGATGCCCTGAACGTTTTAGCCTGTTTTTTACATGTAAAACCCATAAGAAACTTCACGTGCTTTGAGGCACGGGAAAAATCGATTTTATGGGTCTAATTTCTGTGCGTGCATGATTTTTAGGGTCTATAAAAGCGATTTTCACCCGGCCCGTATGATATAAAAATAAATAAACATTAACGTCCGGCCTGGTGTGCATGCCACACTCTGACAGTATCCGCGGTTGCCTATTTTAGGTGCGACAGTTTCAAATTCATTGAGTGTACATATTTCAACTGCGACCTTTAATCGATCGCTATAAAACGACGAAAACTTCAGTTCTTCTTGTGCCATATTCTCGAGTATTATGATAACTGTTAATAATAATTAATCGTATGATATCGTGCTGCTTAGACTGGGCCAAAAAAATCGACTATTTTTTTTTTTTTTTCTAAAGTATATCGAAAATATTGTTTGGGGTGACAAAAAAAACAAAAATTATTGTGAGAATTTGAGTCCTTAATATTAATATTGAGAGGTCATCGCAATTTTAGATTTTTTTTTCCTGAGTGGGTTTTTGTCTCAGAACTCCGAAATCATTGAGTTAAACAGAATTGACTCGAAGATATTTTTTAAAGGAAATTGAATGTTCTACAAAAAAGGTTTAATTAAAATTTTCCGTCAGATGAACCGTTTCCTTACAATCATGCCTTAAAAATTGGTATAGTTTTACAATTTGATCTTTCAATTTTGGAATTTTGTAATTCATGTAAAAACCAGTACCCGGAAAAAAATCGATAAATATTCTTATGGGAAATCAAATGCTCTACAAAAAAAGTCTCTTAACATTTTTGGCTTAATTCACTCCATCAAAAGTTATTCAAGGTTAAAGAAAAACCCGCTCAGGAAAAAAAATTCTAAAATTACGATGATAGACCTCTCTATATTAATATTAAGGACTCAAATTCTTACAATAATTTTTCTGTATCACCCCAAACAATATTTTCGATATACTTAGAAAATAAAAAAAAATAGTCGATTTTTTTGGCTCAGACTAGTGCTGCTGAGTCCTTAAGATTTTCGAGTCTTTCGCCAGAAGTTGCTGATATTGACTTAAGTAAGAGATAACATTCACAATCTTGGAACGAATTATAGCTGAAGCTTTTGAAAATCGATATTCAGTATAGAATATCACCATACCTATACGAAACTTTCTCATGACTTGTCTTACAAAGCGTCTTCGATCGATGTTTATTTCAGAAATCGGTTTGGTAATAACACCAATCCAACAATTTTAATTGAATTGAATGAGTATGTATTCTTGTTACTGAATTCAGGACCTTCATTGATTTTGAAAATTAATTATATACATACCTAAGATGTTGAATAATTAATTTTTTTTAATATGAATGTATTTTTAATATTTAAATGTAAAAATTATTTATTTAAAATTTACTCCCACAAGGCCGTGTCTGATCGCCTAGCCAGCTTAGAGCCGCTGTTGAACTTTCGCTACTGGTAACGCCACGCTGCTGAAAACGATTAGAGTGACTGTGAGATAAATTGTGCTAATTCTGTGGCGCCTACACTCGTAGTTTATTAACGGCTAGTTCAATTACAGGAAAAATTTATAAAAATCTTCTACGTGACGGTAGGTTTTTTATAACAGGCGGATATACCGTAAACTGGTTGATATAATTTAGCTCAACCGTGACCTTGCTAGGTTTCAGCCTCTTAATAAATTATTTAGACAAGTAGGCGGACGTGACTTACGAGCAAAAATGAAAGAGAAGAGACTAATATCTGTTGAAGCGTTATTTGCGAAAGGAGAAGATTTTCAGCTTGCAGAATTATGGTATTGAGCGTATGGTGAGTTATTGAAGATTTTCTATTTCATAGGAATATCAACCGCTGAGGGATAGTAAGTAATTTCTTTAATGCAATTAATGAAGGTAAAATATTCCCTGAAACGGTATCCTTTCTCAGGATTGAAACTTCTAATATTTTTCATACAGGCATGTTTAATAATTACGGAGGTTTAGACTGTTTTTTTTCGCGAATTTACTGCAATTAGTTTTTTGGCTGAAATTTGACTGTCAATTCCAAAATTTATGAATACGAACAGTATTACATAATTCATAGTGAAGGTGAAATATTCTATTGATATTAAATACGTTGAATCTCGGACCTATGACCTCACTAATAATGATGAAGTTGATAAAATTATCGGAGCAAGAAAATAAACACGAATTTTAATCTGTCTGGAAATACCACTTACGTCTTCTCATAAGATATGAGAAAAAGACCTGTCTGATTATAGTGCGGAATGTATAAGGTGACCACTTCCATCGCGGGATATATACCATACGAATTTAAGCACAATCTCCTGTACCTCGATCAATGATTTTTGAGTGCAATCGAGAAAGCAGATGAACATTTGACTCTTTTATACTCTATGGATTCCCCCTCGAATTAGCTTTACATGCATGTCATAAATATTGAGCACTCCTAGCCGAATTCGAATCTGTATGAGATGAGGCATGTAACTCACACGAACAAATAGCGTTTCTGTGACGGCCAATGCGAATCCAAGACGATTAATATAAAAGCAGATAGCGGTTCGGCAGCAGCAGCAGTTCTGAATAGACGTAGTCCCTGCACAGCTATTCCTAATAAGCACTTCCTTCACCATATTTTTACTCACGATCAGCAAGGTCGAGAGGAATCTCGGATGAGGAAGAAGTGACCAGAGGTATTCTGGTAAGCATTACATTTATTTTCATTTCATAGTTATCATTTTATAAATCTATTATTTTGATATTTGGGATCTGGCACAACTTTTATTTTGATCAAAATCTCTTCATTCTTATTTTCCATTTTCTTGGGGTTCGTGGAATTATCATAACAGAATTATAATAATATGTAGAATGGAATTGGAACTAGGTGCTTCACTTATAAAGACGGATTACTTTATGATTTCAGCCATTACGAATATCTGAATTTGTCGCTGGATACTCATTAATGGTTATCATAATGTATTGTATCTCATTATTTGTATCAATTTTAATGATTTGATTAAGTGATTAATTTCCTATTCATAGTCAGAGAATTATTTGGAAATTTTTTTCAGTTTTTCAGAACACAAAATGTGTGACGTAGTGTAAAGAGTTTTTTTGTGCTTCAATGTAATTCTTATGGCATCTAAAGCATCTAAGAAAATGTTATATAAGAACGAAAGCTTTCCGAAAAAGTGATTTTTTCTTGAATATAAAAGCAGAAAATAAAGAAAAGGTGATCCTTGCCACATGATACCATAAAATATTATTTTCGTAACTCGTTTTCTATCTAGTTTTTATATAATACGTGAATAAAAATCTGTCGAAAAAATAATACCCATGTCAAACACTGTGTCTCAAAACTGTTCAAAATATTCATTTCTTAGCGAACATTACTTTTGTGGTAAGAATGAATTTCAAAAAGATCTGAGTATGTTTCCGAGATATTCTTACTTATGCAATTTGGAGTGTACTTATCGAAAAATTAATTCCATTTTGTTCTTAAATAATTTTTTTTTTTCAGTAGAATCAAGCATCGAAAAATTTCGTGAGGATCTATAGTGGTTCATGTCTCTTTTTGTAAACAAATTATCTCCGAAAAATTCGATTAGTAGTCAATCAATTGAATTGGTCCCACCATATCAATCGAAGTTACCTACTGTTATAAGATAATTCGAACATATAGTTCTTAGCAGAGTCTGCTGAAAGATATTGATGTAGATAATAGTTAATCCCGAGGTTAAGACTCAGAAGGATTCGCAATATGTGTACCAAGTTCAGTGTTCAAGGAAATATCTTGTAAAGCAGAATTTACTGATAAATGCGTTAGTAAGACCAATAAATGTTACGTATGTAGTAAAAGTATTCATTCTATCAAGATCAACTGTTTTTTAATTAAATGTAAGGATTTCTATTTTAATATTTTTTATTTCTAGTTTTGAAACATCAAAAACTATAATAAAAGTGAAGTGAACACGAAATACATATTAATGATATTTTTCTCAGTTTGAATTGAAAAATTTGAAGTGGTTGTAATTGCTTTTACCAAAATTTGAGTGGCAGGAGATTGTACATCCATATATAAGCCAAGGGCCATAACTTGTTACATTATACCCTTAGCGATTGCAATTTGATTTACTTCAATCCTCTGTAAAATATGCTCAAACCTAATAACAATTGTCTAAAACTGTATAAAAATATCTAAAACATTACATTTCAAAAGCTGTATATTACGTGTTGAATTTTTCAGACTCGCTGATATCCTAAAAGATGGTTGAAACTTCGCTACGACTACCGTTACTACTAGTACTGGTCACTTGTTGGTCTATTGCCAATGCAAACGGCCCATGTTATCTGAAGCCTTGTGGATCAGAATCATGTAACAAAAAAGACACATCTATCTTTACTACAGGGTCATCACCTTGCGTAGGAAACCATCTTTGCTGTCCTCTTGAGTCCGAAAAGAACATTGTGCTTTGTGAGGAGAAGGACATAGGTGGAGAATGCATCGCGCAATCAATCGCACCCAAAGAATGTCTTACAGTGAGAAAAA
Source organism: Macrophya annulata (assembly GCA_963924015.1). NCBI lineage: Eukaryota > Metazoa > Arthropoda > Insecta > Hymenoptera > Tenthredinidae > Macrophya > Macrophya annulata. The sequence continues at coordinate 3,336,992 of OZ001259.1, forward strand.
GCGACAAAGCTAGTTCAGCAATTCCCCTTGCAGATTGTTACAGGCTATACAAGGACGACAAATGTAATGGTCCGTCCAGGGCTTTGTATCGTGATGTTAATAAGCGTTCACAAAATCTTGCCGATATCGGTATGGATGATGTGGTCTCTTCGGTGAGTCTCTGCTCTGAGAATATTCAATGTCCTACAAGACGTTCCAAGAGATCATCCAACAACAAATACAAATGTCGATTCTTTGACGAAGAAATAACCATAGGATTTCTACCGTGGTTATCTAGAGATACGAGCAACTTAAACGGACCCGTTCAATGGTATCAGACCGGACCTAACGGCAGAACGGAAGTCATGGATGCAATTATAGAGGTTCACCACCTGGGCTCTGGTACGGCCACGATAAGATCGCCAGGAGATCGCATTAGCAGAATGGGGATGCCTGGTGATGACGCTGGTCATATACTCGGCAATAACTTAGGAGGTTCAGGAACGGATGATAGGAACCTCTTCCCACAGAGTCCACATTTCAATCGGGGGGCATGGTTCTCTTATGTTGAGAACTGGGTGACTCGAGTTGTTCGGCAATTTGGAAGGGCCCATTACACCGTGAACCTGTTTTACGATACCACGGCAGATACTAGGCCTACCTTCTTAACCTGGCGGATTGAATGGGAAGAGAACGGGAAATCGCGTGTTCAGGTTGGAGATATTCTAAATCCTGCTCCTGGTCAGAAGGGAGCATGATAACGAATTATTGGCTAAATATTCTGGTACACGTAGATCATTAAAGTATGCTGATTTATAACACTACGTCATGATTTTAATCGTGAAATACACTTTTTTAGAAACATTTGTAAACGATATGTAGGCACCATGAAATTTTTAGTTCGTAGAAAGAAGTTGCGTTAACAAAAAATAGAAATAAAAATTGTGTGTTTTGTCTTTGTGTTACCGGGTAAAGTTTTTATCTAAATATTTTCTAGGGAAATACATATTTTGAGAGTTAGTATCGGCTGAAAAATAACCCGGTTTATGAAATCGATATACCTATACCTATTTAAACTACAAATTTAAGTGTCTTGAAAAAAAAAAATTTAGTATTCGAAAAATATTATTATTTTGACGAACTGATCCGCAGCCTTATTTGTATTTCATATTTTTATCAGAAATTTTACATTTCCATATAGAAATTCACTGTTAATCGTAAGCTACATATGATTCAAATAAAGAAAACTTGAGACGCAAAAAATTTATCTTTTAGACTGAGCAACCATTGACATTTTTTCTAAAAATTTTCAGGATTATTTTAAAAAAGGCAGCCTGATTTTATTGAAAATGATATTTACACAAAAAGTGTTATAAGCTTGAATCAAAAATAAAAAAACGGCAATCCAAATTTATTTATCTCAACGAGTATAACAGTTTTTACTCCTTAGATTTATAATGGTCAACGAGAAACAGTGAGATAATGAGGTAATATATTTTTTATAAAATTGTTTTAAGTTCGTAAGAAGCTGTAACAAAATGAAGAAATGCAAGAGTTATTCCATGCCTCGGATGACGTTGACTCGTACTACTGACTTCTGTGCGTCACTTATTCGGCACGTTTCATACGAAATTAGTGATCCGGATTTCTTCATTTTGGTTGAAGTATCACACAAGTACAATTATCATACTCTTGCCAAGTTTCGTTAGGATTAGGAGATATGACCAGTATTCGAGTATCTTTTTATTATCGAGCGATTCCTCTGCCTCAATGTATCAAAATTTAAACTGTAAGAATCGAAAATTCATTTTTTGTGGCTTTTGAATGCTGATTAAAAATGTAATTGCGATATTAAATCTACGAAATAGATACGAATCGAAAACTTGAAAGTTGATGAATAAGATCCGGTTGTAGATTCTTCAATTCGTACGAATTTTTAAATATTACGAGGCGAAATGGCGATCTAGGGAGGGATTGAAAATGGTGTGAATGCCAAAACGTACATAATTTCATACCAAAGTCATGAAATTGTAATGAAAATACAGTTGCAAAAGTATATGGAGGAAAAATTAGGTAAAAATAAAAAAAAATTCTCATAAAAAATATTGATATAAATAATTAGAGATTCTTTTAACATGAGTGAAATTAAAATATGTACAGTAATTAAAACGAACAAAAATAAATTACAAAACGAAAATTTTTCTTTCTGATTTCTCGGGGGAGAGGCAGGGAGAGGGTGAGAGAGCGTCGTTCCCCCCTGGAAAAAAAATTTATTGAAATAATTGTGAAATGATGTTAAATTTGTTTTAAATAGATCAAAATAATTTGTATCCGGTGTTCAAAAGCCAAAGAAATAATTATTTGCTTCGGGGGATCGTCGCGTCGTGCCCTCGTCTCACCTTGTTAATTAATTTTATTGAAATGAATTCTGATAGTAGGTATACCTATAAGATTTTAAAGGTATTGAAGATTTTGTATTCTATGATAACATCAACCGCCGAGGGATATATTAGGTAATTTTTTTAATTTAAAATATCTCCTGAAACGGTGTTCTATCTCAGGATTGAAACTTCTAATATTTTTCATACAGGCATGTTTAATAATTACGGTGGTTTAGACTGTTTGTTTTCGCGAATTTACTGCAATTAGTTTTTTGGCTGAAATTTGACTGTCAATTCCAAAATTTATGAATACGAAGAGTATTACATAATTCATAGTGAAGGTGAAATATTCTATTGATATTAAATACGTTGAATCTCGGACCTATGACCTCACTGATAATGATGAAGTTGATAAATTTATCGGAGCAAGAAAATAAACACGAATTTTAATCTGTCTGGAAATACCACTTACGTCTTCTCATAAGATATGAGAAAAAGACCTGTCTGATTGTAGTGCGGAATGTATAGGGTGACCACTTCCACCGCGGGATATATACCATACGAATTTAAGCACAATCTCCTGTACCTCGATCAATGATTTTTAAGTGCAATCGAGAAAGCAGATGGACATTTGACTCTTTTATACGCTACGGATTCCCCCTCGAATCAGCTTTACATGCATGTCATAAATATTGAGTACTCTAACCGAATCCGAATCTGTATAAGATGAGGCATGTAACTTACACGAACAAATAGCGTTCTTGTGACAGCCAATGCGAATCCAAGACAATTAATATAAAAGCAGATAGCGCTTCGACAGCAGCAGCAGTTCTGAATAGACGTAGCCCCTGCACAGCTTTTCCTAATAAGCATTTCCTTCACCATATTTCTACTTACGATCAGCAAGGTCGAGAGGAATCCCCACTGAGGAAGAAGAAGTGACCAGAGACGTGTTCTGGTAAGCATTACATTTATTTTCATTTCATCGTTATCATTTTATAAATCTATTATTTTGATATTTGGGATCTGGCACAACTTTTATTTTGATCAAAATCTCTTTTTTCTTATTTTCCATTTTCTTCGGGTTCGTGAAATTATCAGAACAGAATTATAATAATACGTACAATAGAATTGGAACTAGGTGCTTCACTTATAAAATCGGATTATTTCATGATTTCAGCCATTACGAATATCTGACTTTATCGCTGGATACTCATTAATGGTTATTAATGTATTGTATCTCATTATTTGTATCAATTTCGATGATTTGATTAAGTGATTAATTTCCTATTCATAGTCAGAGAATTATTTGAAAATTTTTTTTAGTTTTTCAGAGCACAAAATGTGTAACGTAATATAGAGAGTTTTTATGTGTCTCAATGTAATTCTCATGACATCTAAAGCATCTAACAAAATGTTATATAAAAACGAAAACTTTCCGAAAATGTGTTTTTTTTTTTTGGAATGTAAAACCAGAAAATAAAGAAAAAGTGTTCCTTGCCACATGATACAATGAAATATTATTTTCGTCACTTGGCTTCTGTCTAGTTTTGATATGCCACGTGAATAAAAGTCTATCAAACAAATAATAGCTATGTCTCAAAAATTGTTCCTCAAAACTCCTGTAAATTCTCATTCTTTACTGAACATCACTTTTTTAGTGAACCTAAATTTCAAAAAAATCTGAGGTGATTTCCGAAATATTCTCACTTATTCGATTTGAAGTGTACTCACAGAGAAATTAATTCCCTTTTGTTTTTAACCCTCCGTCACCTATCTGTAATTTTGCTACCTCCATCAGCAGACTGGGTCTTTCAAGGTGTTCAAGCTGTAAAAGTAGTATAAAAATCCTCCAAAAATTCAAGTGTACTCTCGAAGGTCTCAAGAAACTATTTCCATCATCGCATTACTCCGATTCTTGTTTTGATTCTTCATACGAGTCGGAATTGAAGTAGCACTGGAATTCGAACTGTGCCTCAAAAGACCCAGACTGCTGACGGAGGGTTAAACTAAACTAAACTTTCTCGTTTTTGAGACAAATCAGGTTTCGAAAAATTTCGTAAGGATCTGGAGTGCTTCATTTCTCTTTTTATATATAGTTATTAAAGTGATGGCAATTAACTAACATAATATATTATAAAACCCTACAAGTATTCCAATGTGTGAAATGCAAATTTTATTACTTCATTTTGAATAATCAACTATCATGAATATTTAGGTATGACTTGTGTCAGTCCATTGACAGTTGTTTGGAATATCTATAACACAATAAAAAAATATTAAAAAGCCCAAAAAATTTGAGCACAAATGCTGTATGATCGAAGAAACATATTTCACCCAATATTTTCAGTGGAAGATATCGATATAGATAATACGATATAGATATTGTTAGTCCCGAGGTCAAAGCTCAGAAAGAATCGAGATATGCGTATCAAGTTCAGTGATTGAGAAAATATCTTATAAAGCTGAAACTTTTATCTTTAAAAGGTAAATTATAATAGTGTGTCAAAATTATAGTGACTGTGATTGCATTTACCAAAATTTTAGGAATAGTTAAGATTCTACTATCCGAGGGACGTATAACTTGTTACATGAAACCCCTATCGATCGATTCGATTCCTTTGTAAAATATGCTGAAACCTAATAGCAATTGTGTAAGACTGTATAAAAATAAATAAAATATTATGTATTCTGCTAAATGTTACCCGTTAAATTTTTCAGACTCGCTGATATCCCATGAGATGGCTGATACCTCGCTACAACTACTGTTACTAGTTACACTAGTCACTTTTTGGCTTATTGCCAATGCAGATGGCCCATGCTATTGGAGAACCTGGCCAATATGCGCGCTACAAAAATGCCGGAATAGGGACACTTTCATGTTTTCGATAGGGCCATGGACTTGCACGTCAAACCATTTCTGCTGTCCTCTTGGGTCCCAAAACAATATTGTGTTTTGCGGGGAGAAGGGCTTGGATGATTGCCATGCACAATCGATGGAACCCGAAAAATGCCTCATAGTGGCAGAAGGCGACAGGGCTAAGTCAACAATTCTTCTCGCAGACTGTTACAGGATGTACGAGAACGTCCATTGCATTGGTCCGTCTAGAGCTGTGCGTCGTGAAACCGAAGGGCATATCCAAAATCTCGCAGACATCGGTATGGATAAAGTATTTTCGGTGAGTCTGTGCTCTGAGAATGATCAGTGTCTTACAAGACGTTCCAAGAGATCATCATCATCAAACAACGGAAACAATTGTCGCTTTTTCACCGACGTGGTAAACATCGGACCTCAACCGGGGCTACCCAGAACCACGACCAACTTAGACAACGGCAGACCCATTCAGTTTTACCAGCTAGGACCCAACGGCAGAACGGAATTCATGCAGGCAACTGTACGATTGAACGACCTGGGCACTGGTACGCAAGGGCCAAGCCGAACACCAGGGGATCGCATTAGCAGAATTGGTTTACCCGGCGATGACGCTGCCCATATACTCGGCGTCAACCTGGGAGGTTCAGGAACAGATGCGAGGAATATCTTCCCGCAGAGTCCCCATTTCAACAGGGGGGCATGGAACCATCATGTTGAGGGCTTGGTGGCTCAGGTTGTTCGGGAAGTTGGGAGTGCCGAGTTCAGTGTGAACCTGATTTATGACACCCCTACAGCTACTAGGCCTAGCAGATTATTCTGGCGGCTTCAATGGGTGGATATTCTCGGCCGCACCCAGACTATGGCTAATGATCTTGAGAATCCTCCTCCCGGGGAAAATGGAGAGCGATAATGAATTTTTCGATAAGAAATTCTAGTGCGAGTAGTTATTACGGGATAGCAAATTTATAAGAGCATAACGCTGTAGTTAATATTATGAAAAACGCTTTGTCACACATTTTTGTAAATAATGTATCGCAAGAACTTTAGTTCGTATGTACAAGAAACAAAAAAAAAAATTGTTGGAACAAAAACTTGTGGTGCACTAGATTTTGTGTTGAAAAGCTTTACGCTGAATATTTTCAACAAAAATGCATACTTTGAAAGTTACGGTTGAAAAGTATAACATATGATTTATGAAACCGATGTCCCCTACTTAAACGAGGGTTGCACGTCTGGCAAAAAAATTTACTATGTACAAGCGGGCCCACCTCTTCATCTTGGTTTCAAAATTTTCGTATTTTGACAAAGAATTTATAAGAAAAAATTAAAGCCAATCGGTTAGGGTTGTTCATTCGAAAATTGAGTCTTTCTATTTTTAGGAGCAATAAAAATCAAACCCGTGGTGAAAGATATTTGTTTGATTTTTTTTTCCACTCTATATACACCATACTTGAAGATTTAAAAAATAGTCGGTGGTGAGTGTCAGACTTTCAGGTCGGCTTGGCGTGAAAATCCTCATATATATAATGTAAATTATTTCAAGTATGGAAGAAGCAGTACTGAAGTTAAGAAAATGAATAAATGTAAAACTTATTCTATGTCCGGGATAATATTGACTCATACTACTGACTTCTGTGTGTTAATCTGACTCGATATGTTTGGGACGTAAAATTGTTTTCATTAGATGATTCCTCTGTACCAGTGCATCTAAATTTAGCTAGTTATACATAGAAAATATATCGCGTGACTAATGCCATAAGGTCGTAAGTCCCAAAAAAAAATTTTTTTTACGGATATGCCCAAAAGATTTTACATTGCATCAAAAAGATTTTGCAACTAAAAAAAAATCAAACTTTTTTTGTTTCGGCACTTACGTCGTTATAGCATTAGACACGCGACATAATACGCTGCAATTTTGATGAAAAATTAAAATCTTACGAACCAAAAATTTTTTAAAAACTTATACATTTTTTTTTTTTCTTTCACTGTTGGCTTGCCTGCTACTCTGATCCTTTTTGGGATATTTATAGTTTTGGCTACAGAATTTTTGTAGTTTTTTTCATAATTTAAAAACATGTTGTAAGTCCCATTCTCAAGAATACCATCAATCAAAAAATTTGACGGGGGGCGGGGGGGGGGGCAAGGGAAAATGCTAAAAATGTGAAAAATATTGGGAATGCTATTTGGACGGGCAGAATGCCTTCTGTCACGCAGATCCAAACTGCAACTTAATTTGTCATTTAAATTTTGATGCGAATAAATTCTTTCATAATAATACACTATTCATGTAAAGAATATAAAGAACAAGACAACAAGACAAAAACTAATTAGATATATTTTTGTTCAGAAATTTGAACATGAACTTTTGTTTTAACACGACTAACGTACTGGTTTTCGATTAAACTGACCTCCAAACTGTAGAGCGTGACGTATGTAAGAAAACAAAAAATTTCACATCCGATGCGATCAAGCTTATAGTAAGAAAGTATTTTGCCATCAGCATAAATTGTAACACACTTCGTACTCACATTTACATGGATATAAATTATAAATTTTTAATCAACCAAGCTCGTTAAAGACTGGAAGTGTCGAGGTTTGATAAGACGGTAAACTTTGACCACGATAAACTAGATAATTCTGTTATTTTAGTAAGGCCTTTTTTTTTTTAAATTGTTAGCAAAAATAGAGTCAGATTAAAAAAAGTTATTCTGTTATCAGTAAAAGCAAAATAAAAAAAAAATTATGCAATCTTACGCAAAGATACTGATCTATGTACACATACGTATCTATAATCTACATATGTTAAAATATATTTTCTCAATTCTGCTGCAATCAAAATAAGACTCGACCATAATTCTTCTTATGTTCGTAGCCATTAATTAGGTGGCCTCAGTTATGAACATTGTAATAAGAAATCTGACGAGTTTTAAGTAAACATAACATGCAAATTTAAGGATGTATATACCCTGGTGAAAATAATTCTACTATTTCCCGCAACTTTTAAAGGAAATCGGAAAGTTTCGTAGTTTTATTTTTTTTTTTTTTTTACTATCGTTTGACAGACAAAAGCGCCGAATTTTTATAGATAACAACGGAAATATACAATTTCTTTATAAAAAATTATGAAATCTTCCGATTTCCCTAAAATTTCATAGAATTTCTTAGGAGTAGAAATTTTCTAGTATCTAGTAGTTATTGAAAATTTTTTTTTTTTTCAATGTGAACTCTTTATTTAGCGAGATACAAATTCATTACTTTCATTAAGGCTGTTGATTTCTTATGATTAAATTGTTAACGATCAGGTAATTACAGCATTACCAACACCATCCTGCTAAACCAAGTACGAGTGCAACACAATGCAGACCAGCGCAGCAGGGAGAAGGTGTGCCTACCGTTCCACACTGTAATAAAAAAAAGCCCTAATTAACGACAGGAATGTTTCTTAGAAAACCAAAAATTGTAGTCTTTCACACCAAAAGACATAGATGATGAAATCAGAAATGACCCAAGAGATACTGATCGTTTCACATAATGTAAAATATATATATTTTTTGTCATACGTGTTCTTCTTCACATATTATTAAACAACGTCATTTTATTAATAGAACTTTCTATTTTTTATACATACCGAACCTCCATGTGGTACGCAACGTTCCGCGATTACGCTATCCATCATCGTCCCGAATACACACAACAATCCAATGATAACAATCAGCATAACTTTCGACATCTTCAGTCTGGATATGATTCAAATGGTCAACTGCAATAATTGTTCATTCAATTTAGTCCACCTTGATGACAACGAAATTTTAACTTTGCAAAATATAATAATACCTACATTCCCAGATATTATTAAAATTCTATTTCCTTTACGAATTGTCAGGTTTTGTTAACTTTGGGACCACTGTAGTGGTGCATAATTTTTTTTCGGAAATTGTTTTAAGAACTGGAGATTAGCCTCAAGTGCAAGTAAAAGAGAGTGGAAATATGCTATTGGAATCACAACATTCGCATTATTTTCACAAATAGCCCATTTTGCTTCTACGTCTTTCAATCATAACAAATACATCATAAAATCGTTGGTAAACCAAAATAGCCCTTCCCTAATTCTTTCTATTCTAATATTGTGAATTTTTAGTTTCATCAAATTTCTCTGAACGACTGGGGGTAGGTACGGAAAAGAATCAATGAATTCTTTTTCATTCAAAATTATTCAGACTTATAAAAATAAAAAGGCTACGACAACATTAACCGAATTAAAAAGGGTTTAGTTTCCACAGCGAATGAAGCGAATGCAAAAAAATCGGCTCACGATGCATCGAGAGTATTGAAAAAATATTCAAGACCATAATTCAACTCAAGATGTCATCTTTGAATGAAATATAAAATTATAATGAAATACTTACTAGACACAATTCCAGTGATCACTTCTTCTTTCACCGTGTGGAATAGAACTGCAGTTTTCATATAGGGACTACGTTAATTATATTAACTGATGCTTTCTGCGAAACTGCGTACGCAGTATTACGGTAAAGATAAATTCTGTATTTCATACGAATTTTATTTTTCTCAGAATTATTCGCCAGATAAAGTTGTGAATATGTGTGAGTGACGTTAGGAGTCATTCTGTGGAGAAGTAGATCGACGATTATGTGATTACCGATAAGCTCCCGCATGCTGACTTGTTGCTACGCTATGTACCTAATTATAAACTTTCTGTAACATTTTTGATTGGTTTGTATTGAATGTTGAACAGATCTTACTGTGATATCCATAAAGTGGGTATTCATCGATGTATACATATAACGTATAAATTATAGTTTACAAGGATTTGATTGGCGAACATTTTTTCCCCGATCAATGTGCTGTGTCACTGATTCACAATTATTCTGAACTTTACTAGCATGCTTCATCATCATGGCACGACGTGAAACATTGCAACCAAATCCCGGTACTTGAGAGACGAGTGATGAAACGGGATATATAATAATACTAGGTCCTCCACTTCGTAGTTCATCTTGTCCGGATCTTCCGCTTCGTATTTCCTGTAGCCCAGGCATTTCGCTCCGTACTTTATACAGATCAGTATTTGAAGGCTAAAGAAAATTACACGAACTCGCAAAAATTCGCTCAGTGAATCACTAATGCTCTATGTTACTCCATGCTCTGCTTATCACAACAAGACTGTAATTTTTTCACCCTCATCTTTCATTATTTTACTCGAGAACATAAAGCCCCTTGATTAGTTGTCGAATAGAGTTACGACTAACGTAGTAACACTAAATTCGTGTTTGGCCTGTCACTTAAAGCAGCCATGGGAAATAATGAATCAGATCAGAAGAATAGATCTAATACAACGTGATTCAGATTTACCTGGATCTCATCAGATCTCTTGAGTTTCAGGTAGGCTGTGATTGTAAATAATTATTTTCTAGATTATAAAGTACACGTCTACATACTTGTATGTATTTATCGGGTACACAACTCCCTGGATCGATATACCTTTTTTTATGCTTCCAGGACAATCGTAAAACTTCTTTAGACGTTGGGTAAATGGAGTGGCCTGCCTCGAATGCGCACGAATGGGTGGCTATTAATGGACAAGGTGTTCAGTAGCATTTTACATGACCTACAAAATCGATACTGGTTGTTGGCAGGATAATTTTCCCACAATCTATTTGCAAATTATCGTCGACCTCGAAAATATTTGTATTGAGCTGCCACGTACGTTCGGCGTTTCGTCATGGCAAGGCGCTGTGCAACGCCACTTCTCACCTTCGATCCGAGGTGCGAAGATTTGTCTTGTTTTCTTGTTATCCCCGTGATGTTGGTAATGAAGATTTTTGAGGCCGGAAAATGAAGACTTATGTGAATTTCACGCGGTTTCAAATTCGGCTATATTATTTCGCGATCCTTATCGGTTTGGCGCCATTCAGCATAGGGAAGAACATTTTTTGTCCGGTTGGTTCCCTGCGCAAAGCTTATGCCACGATTCTGGCTATTCTGAGTTCATTATGGATGTATTTTGTGCTCTTCAACCAACGAAAACAAGAAATAGAGGTCACTCCCATGAGTCGATTTGACTACATAATGGGGTTAATTTTACGCGGGGGAAGTTTATGGGCTACTCTGTTGGTCTTCGCATTCGAAAGTAACAAAATGATAAACATAATCAACCGAATAACTGTGATCAGAGATGAACTGAGGCAGTTGGGGATCGAGGATAATTGCAAGAAAAACTGTAACAGTTTCTACACAAGAATTATTACAACGAACTGCATAATTCTCTTATGTAACGTGATCGTTAGCTCTGCTAATCGTGATCGTGCTCATAATGATTACTTAGCGGTTGCAACATTATATTGGATCGGAATCGTCATGATAACCATCCATGGCCATAGTGCGATTTTGATTTTTGTTGAAACCATGATCTGCATCCAAAAATTGTTCGAATCTCTGAACAACAAGCTGCAGGGTACCGTCAACGCGAACTGTCACTTTCGTTCATTCGATGAACAACCGAATTCATTGGTTTTGAGGGTGGACAGGAGCCGACGTGTTCCCAATCAATTAGCACATGGGATCACCACTGAGTCTGAGAATATTCAATTGTCTGTCGAAGACGTCGAGAAGATCGGAAAAATACACGGAGAGCTTCACGACTTGGTGAAGTCCACTACTCATTTCCACACCGTTCCGCTACTTTTTGCTGTTGCGAGAAACTTTAACAGTATACTTTCAAACTGCTACACGATGTATGCGTACGCGTTAATATCAGGAGACGGCTACGAAACTACGGGGGCCATCATCCCATGGATACAGCGATTGGTGGGCCGGATGACGACCGGGCTGTTGGAACTAATCTTGATCGCACATGTGTCTACTTCGGTATCGAAAGTGGTGAGATTTGGTTAAATTAAATTCGTTACTTGGTTCGTGTAGAATGATCTTTATACAAGTATGATCAGTGACAAATAAATTTACTTGACTAAAGAAAATCATTTCCTTTATTTTGGGAACAGGGAAATACTACGAAGGTCATACTGCATGAAGTCTGGAACAAGTATTATCCAGAAGAACTGAGGGATGAGGTACGTTAGCAATAAATTTACCATGCTCAATTTGTTTTTGAAAGATTTCGGAGAAGGAAAAAAACCTGGGGTCAAAATGACGTATTCCTTAATGAAAAGGCCACGGCTTTTCAATAAAAATATTTCTCAATTCCAAAAATGTAATTAAAGCATCAAAAAATACGTTGCGCGTCAAATCTGGTCGGGTTATCTTGAGGACCTATATAAGACATGTTTTTGTCCTTCTCCTCATGTAAGCGACTAGTCCTGAAAGTTTGAGCCAAATGGAAGAATCCAAAATGCAAAAATGGGTAGGGAATTAAAAGGACGACCCATAAGTCTATCACCCGAAATTCGACGCGTTGTATTAACTGTTACAGTTCTCCAAATTTTCTCTCCAACTGTTGCATAATCCGGTCGCTGTGTCTGTCTTCGGGATCTTCGATCTTGGTTATTCTCACATCTACAAGGTGAGACCAACTGATCAATATATATAATCTATAAATTACATCGTTAAGAATTTTCTTTGAGAAGATTTCATCGTAGTTTCTTTGTGCCATTAGTATACAGTACCGGTCAATAGTTTTTGCCAACTTAGGTCAAATCTATAGAGAACTTTTGAAGTTTTATAACGTCATTGCAAATGGTTTTAAGGTCATATAATAAAATGTCATTTCGAAGGGCAAGCCAAGATCTTTTCAATGACCCTAGTTATTATTGGCTAAAAGTTTATCTTCAATCAATATGCTGTGTTACTAATTTACAGATATTCTGCGCCTTGGTAGCGTACTTTATCGTCATGATACAACTCGACTCATGGCAACCAAATCCCAATACTTAGATGATGAGTGAGGAAATGGGATATTCTGCACAAGAGTGAAATACCGTTTTCGAAAATACTTATGAAGAAAAGCGATTTTCAACAGTATCAAAAGCTTACGTTTATTCTGAAAAACAATTTAACTTCCGCAATTTATTGTGATACGAGTTATAATGATTGATGTATTGATTGTTTGCACCGTGTTAGCAGATCGTGGATTATACCTACAGTAATAATAGAGTAAAGAACAAGAAAGATTGTTCAATTTAAATGAATACCAAAAATAATTTTTTTGTTTCTTTTTCCATAACTGTAACCTTATATTGAATCCATATTATGTGGACAAATATATGTGAAGTAGATACTTTTCCTATCTTGTTTGAATGGAAAAACATACGACTTATAGAGCTGCCTGATAAAATTGAATTTGAAAGCTATCCACTCGCGTGAATTTTTTTATTGGTCCATACCAAAAATTGTTTGGGTATAGGACCAAGAAAAAATGTTGTTTTGTAATGACACACCCTCTACGTCACACTCATAAAGTACATATTTAAGGGGTAACACCACTGTAAATTTTTCAAATAATCGATCTTTTTTAACTTCCCGCAATGAAAATTGAAAATTTTCATAAAAAAGGGAAGTTATTGGTTTCGGTCCGATTTTCCAAAATCGAGGTTTCATCAGATCTCGACGTTTTGGGGTCCGACGAAACTATTCTGACTATTTTTGGTTGGACGTCCGTATGTGTGTGTGTGTAAACAAATTTTTGTCGTACGATATCTTTAGAACGAATCGACCGATTGGAATGGTTCTTATGGCGATCGAAAGGGTTTATCAAGACTTAGATCTGATTAGATTTTGAAGTCGATCGGTCAAGCAGTTTCAAAGTTATTTAAAAAATAAAAATTAAAAAACAATTTTTTTTTCATGTTTCTAGCGCATAACTTCTAAACTGTTCGTGCGATTAGTCTCAAAACTTAATCAGACTTAGGTCTTGGATAGCCCTTTCGATCACCGCAAGATTCATCAAAATCGAACAATTGGTTTAAAAGATATTGCACGACAAAAATTTCTCTTTTTGTCGTACGATACCTTTAGAACGAAATAACCGATTTGAATGATTCTTAGGCGATCGAAAGGGTTCATCAAGACTTAGATCTGATTAGATTTTGGAATCGATCGGTCGAGTAGTTTCAAAGTTATTCGAAGAATAGAAATTGACGAAAAAAAGATTTGTATACGGAAAACTAATTATACTTATAACCTTCTTTAATTTATTATAAACACAATAGTATCAATCAATTGTAACGTATTTAACACTGCGGAAAGATTTCGGGTTGGCCCACAGGTCAACCGGTTTCCTGATTTTTTTTATTAGCTTAAGAGATGCTTTGAACCTTCTAGAATATGGGGTAAAAAGTTTATTACTTGGAAGAAACTTTTTCCATTGAAATTTCGAGCTCTTCTCCAAGTGCGTCGTACTGCTCCGAAACGACTACCTGCGTCAAATAAGCCCATGTTGGACTTAGATTTGCTTAGATCTCATCAAATCCCATCAATTCAAGTTGCGCTGCAATCGTAACTAATTGTTATCTAGATTTAAAAGCATCCGTCTAAATCATGTATATGTATGTACGCAATTCCCTGGATCGATATACTTTTTCTGTATGCTTCCAGGAGAGTCATAAAAATTCCTAATCGTTGGCTAAGTCGAGTGACCTACCTAAGGTGTACCGTTGCATTTGACACGACCTTGAAAAATCAATAGTGGCTGTCGAATACTGGCTTAGTCAAATATCGTAGTATATCTCACGAGCGACTTCGAAATTGCTCTGTAGTGCTATAAACTTGCGATACAACTATACAGAGCGAATGAGTTCGTGATGCATTGATAATATCGAAATTTTTTTCAAATATAATTATTCAACTCAAAATTGCATCTTTGATTGAAATATAAAATTATAACAAAATGCTTACTAAACGCAACTGCAGTGCTGCACTTTTTCTTTAGTCGTGTTGACTGAAACTGTTTAGCAAAGACAGTGTGTTATTAATCTTATTATAATAACTGATGCTTCCTCCCAATCATCTTCTAGATTTATATTGAACGTCTTGAATTCCTATTGGTTATGACACAAAAGGTTCTTTCTGCATATAAGTCACATGTGTAAAGATTAGCGGCAGCGAATCCTAGCCAAGTACTTTATATCGTACTTTATATCGTATCCACAACTAATTTGTAATCGGGGTGTTTAATGAAAAATCTGAATACGCTTTGCCATAAGCAGCAGTCATTAATCGTTAGCATAACAGACCAAGCAAGTGGACACTGGGACAGGAGTGGTCACAGTTGTTGTATAGTAAGTATTTCATTAATATTATACCTATTGATACGATATTAACATTCTATCATGTTTGTAATTAATTGAAAGATTTTTAATCAATAAAATAAGATCGTTGAAGCTTACCTTATAAATAGAGTATATTAAATGTTTCGTTTAAACTTCAATGAAATCGAGAGTACACGAGTTTAAATAAAATCTGCGTAGTTTTTTGGGTAAACAATTACTGACCATAGGGAAGGGAGGAGGCCTATAAAAGTAAGCTCGCTTCACGGCTCGGGATGGAGAACCATCAGAAAAATTTACAATAATAGATCTTTAAGATTAGAAAAATAAAAATATTAAAATATATACAAATCAAAATAAAATATAAACTTTGACGATATCCAAGAACATATCGAAAAAGAGTAAGTAATTTACTAATATCTAATTAATGTCACAAAGTCAAAAACTTCGCGGCTATACGATTCAAAAATCCTTACTAATTAATCAACACCAACAATTAGTATCATACTTCGCGGTTGCGATTAAAAAATTTATTACATTAATTAATACGAGTTTACTTCGAGGTTGCAATTAATGAAATTTTCCTTTTTTGTATAAGATAAAGTCTCAAAACGATCAATAGCTATGTATGCCATTCATTGTGAATTGCTAACTTCACTGTCATAATCCCATGTTCAATAAACCCTAATAATTCGTAATCAAATAAATTTAATTACAATTACAGTTGAATAAATTTCATTATTCATTGCAGTAGTTTATCATCATCTGTATCATATCAAGACCAATTAAGATGTCAAAGGTTATAGTGATTATTCTCATTGGTTTTTTGTGTGCTCTCGCAATTATGGCGCAGGGCACGAACGGTGAGGATTGCATTACATGGGGACAATCGGTGTGTATAAAAACATTGAATGAAACTAATTTGTAAAATCATGAAAGTGTAGAAAAACGTATACTTATATGCCAAGATATATTCTTTTCGTATGCATTATGTTAAACAATGTATCACCCGAGATCACGTATGGTTTTGGAAAATTATTTTTTTTTTTTTCTTTCTTTTTTGTAGAAGATTGTTTGTTTCGATTTGTAGAAAAAATCATTCTGATTGTTATTTAATGATTTTTTTTTTATTACAGTGTTCACCTTTCTTTCGCAAGTCATGCTGCTCACATCTACGTTGTAAACCGATCATTCCTCTGATAGCTGCAGTTTGTGCATAATAACAATATTCGCAGTGTTAATGAAAATAATAAACGTGTATAACTCGAAAAATAAAGAACTTATATTGAGAAACAGTTGTACAGAAACTCCTGTATAATCTTTGTTTTGTCATGTATAGGTATAATATATAGTCTTCTTTACTTCAAACTCGGAACATTTCTCAGTTTAACGTATTCACCGTAAATAAAATCAATACCTATAAATTAATTATCAACACAAAATTCAATTTGTCGAATAAATTTATTTACCTGAAACTCAAATTCGAAGTAAAATTATGAAATAGCTAGACTTCCTTATTCACTTTTTTATTTTACTGCTTTTTATAGCAGAATCACTTTTTTTATCGAATTTTATTTATGCACGTATTATGAAGAGCTAGTTATACTGTATTCGTCTTACTTGATTTATCACCGTCAAAGGTCACCGTCTTATCAAAAAAAATAACGTCAGAGTTTAACGAGCTTGAAATGAAAGAGTAAAAATTCACAATTCCAAGCTGGTATATATACGTGAACGTGAATGCAAAGTATCTCTAATTTATATTATTTAAAAATTTTCTCCTCGAATTAATGAAGATTTTAATGCTTTGCTTTACTTTTTTGTTATAAAAACTGTATAACTTTACCGTAGATTGACTCTAGACCTAGAAATGGTGAAAGAAGAAGTTACATACTTCGATTTCCTGTTTCCAAAACCTTCTTTTAGCGTACCCACATCGTTCTGGCTGTAATTTTTTTCAGGGAAGGTAAAATACTCGATGCAGAGGATCGAAGGTCAACTATTCGCGGAAAATATAGGAACCATATAATATGATTAATATATCGGATGATGTTTTATCTAGATACAAGACTATCCATCGGTTCTAAATACAATTTAATGTTAAGTGAAAGAAAATACAATATAATTTTGTCATTAACACCACTATGACTCTATTTATAATTATAAGGTTGAAGCCTCCAAGTCCGGAATATTAATCAATCCAGCTTTGTGCCAATAGTAGTCTGGTGGTCCACGACTAACGTAATATTTCGCCTCTAAAGGTTCTCCATTCTCGACATAATACATAAGATAAAAATTGCACATTTCATGTGCATGAGTAGGACCGATATGTGTCCAAGTGGTACGATTACTTTGCATGGTGCATCTCGCCGCTAATGTATCACCGATAGTTATGGGTGATTTATCATGAACTGGGTAAAACATTTGGGTTGTGAGAGGATCTCTTTTCGCCAATTCTATCCAATTGTTATCAGGTTTGATCACATATTCTGAAACTACTTTAGCCAATGAGTGAGTATGAATTCTATAAGCAATTGGATAAATCGTCTTGTTCTCACTCATGGTATACGCAACTTCCATATACTCTGTACTTTTTGGTGGAATTTTTCCAAGTGTTGATAGCACGAAAATACTAGCCAATTTCTCTTGTGGTTGAAAAGTGTAGTGTAAAAATATTCCAGAATCGTCGGTAATTCCATATGGAAGTTCATCAATTTCTCCATAGTGCACTTGTAGTACTAAATATTGAATTGAAGAGTCACCACCGATTTTAAACCCCACTCCGTTAGGTAGAAATAATTTCGGAACATCTTTAGACCAGGCCCAGATTAACTGAATTGTAAAAAGACAAAAAAGAAAATTCAAATTTCGAGAAAGGTTCAAAAGAAATTATATTTAAGAAAATGCAGGAATTGGTGTTATGATTTACGAATACATAGAATTTTATTATGTAGATGTCAAGAACTTTTGCACTTTTTGGAATATTACTTATTGAGCTTAAGTAAAATACCTGCAAGCCTTCACTGCACACGCTTTCAAATTTCACACAATCCCAAACTGCTTTTGAACTGCCAGACTGCAGACAGCCATAAAGTAAAATGTGGTGTGCAGTTCCCGTAGTAGCATTTGGTTCAAACCCAACAACGTAGTAATTTTTTGCAGAATCTACTTTTATCGAAGTACAGAGATACTGTTCAGACTGAAAATAATCAACTTCTACAGCATTGCCAAAAATCGTATGTTGTATATATGATTCTAGATTTATTATCTACATTCCAACTGGTATAATATATTTTCAGCTAGAGAATATACACAACGTGAAATAGAAACTCATAAACTTGAAAATGTAGAAATTCAACCACCCGTTTGATACTTTGAATTATATCTGTAATTGTATGACATATCACATATTGCAGAGATTTTCTAATTAATACTTACGAAACTGGGTCTGACTTGCGGCATGAGTACTGGGAACCTTTCCATTTTATAACAATACGAATTTGTTAAAGCTGTGGCAAATAACACGGCCAAAATAAGCGAATGTATTCCTTTCATAATATCTAATTGCTGAGATTGAGCCGTTTCGTCAAGTGATTTCTGATCTTTTGCAGTAGCCAGATTTCGAAATACGTGGCGTAGACTCTGTTTGTGAGTATACCTATATGTGCAATATATCTGGGTTCGTGACAAATATGAATTCTATATGTGCAGTAACATTAAAATTTTTAGTGAACGTACACGTACTCGGCTAACTCAAGATAACGATAATATACATATTCGTAAATATGCTCTACATCCTGTTTTCTTAATATTCGAATATGAACATTTCTGAAACAATTCTGCTAGAATACTTGATAGCAGTAACCGCCCTCAGGAACTGATATTCTTAATCTGTTCTTTTCGAAAATGAAATAAGTATTCGGATAAGATGAACTACCAATAATATACCTACTGCAGCTAGAAATCAGCCAATGATTGGCAGCTTAACATTCTGGTTTATTATCTTCATCCTGCTTTCGAATTCTGGACTGGAAGCTGTGTTTTAGAGGAAAATATTATACACGGCCATCCAAATCTCAATTTCAAATTTCGTACTCGGTGAAATTTCAAAAGCAGAAGAACGTCTACCAAGTATATCATTTAATAAACCATCGATTAGTCCTTGCCTTTACATGAGTAAAATTTTATTGACCCTGAAAACCCATCGATATCTATTATCAACGTTGCTGTTTAAATGCTAGCGATAACGAATGTAAACAGCTTATCCGAGTATTAGTATTATGACGTTATCGGTTAGTTTTCTTTTTTGTATTTTTGTTCAATTTTAGACTACAGAATAACGTGGCCAACTTTTACTGTAAATATAATTTAGAATTTTTTCAATTTCAAAAATCACGTGAACCATATGCATTATTATATACCGCCAGATAAAATTGCCACGAAGTGATCGAAAGCATTAATTTCTTAATTTTACAATACGGTATAAAGGGAAAATTAAAGTAGTACACGTTTTCCAGATTATTATATATCAGTACTTTATTGAAATAATATATCAGTATAATGAATAGATATAATATACAATTCTCTTCACCGGGACCATTCATAACAAGAATAGATGTACTTAACAATACTATTTGTAAGTACTGACAACGAGACAAGTTTAAAGATTAAGTAGCTTCTTTTTCAATTTTTATTTTATAATTTTTTTACTTTCTATTTACCTCTGATCCTTTTGTCTATATAATTTGTAAAGTAGACAAATGTAACATTCGTATTACGGTATACGGTCACAGAAAGGATGAATGATATTCAATTTCTGGTATTCTTCAATACCAACAATCACGATATTGATCTCATTCAATTTAACACACATGTACACATCAATAGACTATATATGAATATATAAGAATCATAGATTTGTACCCTTTTGCTTACATTTGGAAATTGAATACCGAGATGTAATGTTAAAAATATACGGTATAGCAGCTCACACATTTTTAGCTTCTACACTTATACAAATTTGTATTCGTATATCATTTATTTGTTTTTTTTTCATATATTTTCATGATATACTTAGGTATAATATAAACATCTGTTATATTTACGGAAAATCTGATATGATATTAAATCTTTGTAGCACCAACATATTCTTCATAAATAGGAGACGTGTTAAAGAAACTTAAATATTATAATATTTTAAAACAAGTTTTCTAGAAAGTGAAAGAAAAATTTCAAAAATATATTTAAAAAATTTGATTATTAGCATAAGCAATTATTAAGCAATCAATATAATTAAAACTGTAGTTATAAGTCTGCACAGAGCCTTCCATATGTTATGAAAATAAAAGCCTGTAGACTCCTATTCTTCTTCTGCACTGATATCATTTATGCATAATAAATGATAGAATAATTAACGAATTATAAATTAAAGCTGTTCCAAAATCGATATTTTGTCAATTAATAATAATTACTTAAGATACTACCCAGACTTTTTTAGACCACATAAATGGTGGAATTGTTAAAATTTCCATAAGTGAACTCTTCTCAGTCAAATGATAATCGTATAGTTATTTACGATAAGATAGATAAACTGAAATTGCGATTTCTCTGTATATCACATGAAACCAAAGTTCACGTCTGTAAAAACATATTAATTGTCATTTCAGATACGAATTAGTAGGCCAAATAAATAGGGTTCTCAATTCACTTCTGGATCTTAATATACATACAATTGATATATTTACCTATGAATTTTCAATTTTGGTAACATTTTTCATTGACTAACTGAACCCAATTTTGAAAAAATGAGATTTCGTCTCTAGACAGGCTATAGATGTATAATAAATAAAATAACTTATTATCTATTAAAACAAGACGACAGATCATTCAACACTTTAGTTACAACAACGGTACGTGGAAATACAGTACAGTTATTCATTAGAATTAGGCTTTATTACGACCCCTATTAAGCTGTAGATTTATAGTCAAATTATAGTGACAAAAAAACTAATTTATTCATCGCGATTGGTCTTGTGTATATTTAAAAAGTGTACGTTCTATAGCAACGAATCAATAGTTAAAAATACCTAAAATTATCGGTTAATTGTATCAGTTTCCATAAAATAGATACATTCGAGTATATTAGTAACAAACTGAAAGTACAACTAATCAGTAAAAAAATTAATTTCACAAGTAACAATATTCTATATCATAATTGGGTATGGAATTTTCTAATTCAACTAAACATGTTCTCTCGTAGGGTGATTTTCAACTCACACATTAGTAAAGAATGTGAATAATAAATGCAAAAACTTATGGGATTGTGATGTCAAATATATAGCTATATATAAATATATATATACATATATATAAATATATATTAAAAAAATAATTAAGTATCTCGGACATATTCTGTACATTAAAACTACAACTCTTTTCATATCTATATCACGAAATAAATTAAATCCTTATACGGGTACGCCATTAAAATCAGGAACTATTGGAGGAAAAAAAAAAAGAAAAAAAAAACAGTAATAAGTATGGATTTAGGGGCCGAATTTTTTATCATATATCCTTCACACCGTCGCCCTTGTTAATGGTCATTATAAGGTTGAGGCTTCAAGCTCCGGGATATCAGTAAGTTCAGCTTTCTGCCAATAATAAGTGGGTGGTCCATTAGTAAAGCAGTACTTAGTCTCCAAAGGATCTCCATTGTTGACGTAGTACATGAGGTAGAAATTGCACATTTCATCGGCATTAGTGGCGCCGATGTATGTCCAAGTTGTACGATTACTCTGCATGGTGCATCTCGCTGCTAAAGTGTCACCCATAGTGATGGGTGATTTATCATGAACTGGGTAAAACATCTGGGGTGTTAGAGGATCTCTTTTCCCCAATTCTATCCACTTGTTGTCACGTTTTATTACATATCCTGACACTACTTTACCCAGAGAGTGCGTATGCGTTCTGTATGCGATTGGATGTATAGTTTTGTTCTCAGTTAAGGTACACGCAGTTTCCATGAATTCTGTACTTTTTGGAGGAATTTTACCACCCGTTCCCAACAGCAAAACACCGGCCAATTTCTTATGAGGTCTTAAAGTGTAATGCAAGAATATACCAGAGTCGTCTGTACTTCCATCTGCAAATGCCCCAATGTGTGCATAGTGTACTTGCAATACTAAATATTTAATCTGTGAATCACCGCCGACTTTGAAGCCGACTCCTTCGGGTAGAATTAATTTCGGAGCATCTCTGGCCCAGGCATAGATTATCTATATTGTAAAGAGATAAATGAAATTCAATTTTCTGGAATGGTTTGAAAAATGACTGAATTTTTAGATTCATTTACTGATGTGGGGATTAAAGAGATTTTAAAAAATCGACTATTTTTGTTTACTTCTTCAAAGTCACACATTCAATAATTGCAGTAAGGTGAAATAAGATGTCTGTTGAAATATCAGTTCTAAATATTAATATTCAAAGGTGCTGCATTACAATTTTTCATTTTCCATTTAAAATACATGCGTAATGTTCTTGTGGTGCTTCTAGATTCTTATACCAAGAATTAATCTACTTAAAAGGTTCTACATAGCTGCTTTTATTCAAATTTGAACTTAAAAGATCTCCTGGTCGTTTTTGATGAATCCAGCAGTTTTCAATCTAGTCATGGTTCAACAACCATATATTAACACATAATAACTGAGAAGCTGTTAGATTAATTGAGAAAGACCAAGAGACCTTTTTTGTAGAGCGTTCAATTTTGAACAAAAGTAGCTATGCAGAATCTTTCTAAGTAAATTAGATCTTGAGATATGAAAATCAAAAAATGATACCAGAACATTTTCCATGTTATTCAAATAGGAAATAAAAAATCGTGATGAGGAACCTCTAAATATTAATATTAAGGGCTCACATTTGAACAGGCATCTTATTTCACCTTAATGTAACTATTGAATATGTAACTTTGAAAACAAACAAAAATATAGTCGATTTTTTCGACTGCCCTTGTAGGAATATTCAGTTGATTGATTACCTGTGAGCCTTCGCTGCACGGACTTGCAGTCTCAGTACCATCACGACTGATATGTGTCATTTCACCACAATTCCATACAGGTTTACTACTGCCAGGTTTTGAGCAGCCGTAAAGTAACATGTGATGGGCAGTTGCCATTGTAGCGTTTGGTTCAAATCCAACAATGTAGTAATTCTTTAGAGAATCAACTTTTATCGGAGTACAGAGATACAGTTCAGGCTGAAAGTGTTAAATTATAAATTGGAAACATTAAATTTACAGTAGTGTGATAAAAAATTTCGCATCATTGCGAAATACAGATTATTAGAAAATAATTAAGATTCATCATATCTGTTTAAATTGGTGTTATAATTATTGGGCGAAAAAAGAACATACGGTAGTGTTAACGATATACGTATAGAACTATTAACCATATGTTTATACAATTCGATTGTTTATTTTAAATGATCTACGTGACGCACTGCACGGCTGTTGTTATTTTCTTCGTATACAAGATGATGTACTTACAGTGTTAGGTTTGACGTTTGGCATAAGCAACGGATACTTTTCGATCCCGTAACCATGCGAAATTGTTACAGCTGTTAGAAACACTAAGTCCAAAATAAACAAGTGTTTTCCTTTCATTTTAACTTATTTTTAGAATCAGTAATCACGTTAACTGTGCACGTATTAAATAAATACTTAGTTTTTAAGCTTGCAACCAGCACCTTATAATTCCAATACGCTAGCCACCTGTCAGACTGTCAGTTCGGCGAACGACAGGTCGATACTAAAAAACCATGGAATCTAGTGGGTATAGATAGAAGCAGGGGATCTCCCTGGATGAAAGATTAAACAGTGCTGGAGAGTTGCCACGTGCGGCGCTGGAATCGCTACACATTTTGAAAAGCTAACTTTGCACTTCCGAGAGACCGAATATGTAAAAGAATTCAATAATTTAGATAAAAACTTGTTATCGCTTATTTACTATATTACTACTATGTATGTACCATAATAGGTATACGTACTGTATTGCGTGTAGTCAGATAAATAATAGTCGAAGGCATAAAGACATTACGGCATTGATAAATAGAATTTATTTTTCAGCTACATATTTGTTTTATATTATAGATAAACATATTATATATACAAATTATGTATACTATATAATTTAAAAAAATTATCTGATTCACTATAGCTATATAATATAATATACTCTTCGATTTGGACGGATAAATATACTTATACAATATTTATGTTAAATCTCGTTCGTGTAATATAATATTATTGATATACAAGGCAAATTTGAGCTTTATACCTATAATAGACATATTACCTGTATGTTACTGTAAATATAACAAAATTATGTTATTTTTAAGTGCCTGATATTCAAGATGCGCGTATTATAAATATTTATGTTTGTATGAATAATTTATATGTGCTACATTCAGCTCGTGTACTAATCACAGGTATAATGATATGGCATATTATGTATAACTTGATAAATCGTTTTCTTTTAATAAATTTAACTAAAGTGTAAATAGTTGTACAAATAGTGTTATCTTTTGTTTATATAAATATCTCGTATTTGGTCAGTGAGCCATTCAATAGCTGGTTGTAATCCTTCGCCATTCACAGCATTTGTCGCTTTAATATGCCAAGGCTTGTCCAGAATTTTATCAAGTCCCAATCCAGCGACCAATTTTACAGTAGTTAAAGAATCTGGCAAATCCATTTTATTAGCTAAAAATAAAATAGGAATCTTGCGTCCTGTAAAACAAAGAGAGTTCAATTTATCATCTTATCTGTATATGTAATTAGATGTCTATAATATAATTATACGACGCATAATGTTCATTATTTTATACAATGCCACCAATAATTATAAAATGGAGCGCAGGCTAATCTTACAATTACAGATTTATCATCCGCAATCGTTTTTCAGATTGACGATAAAAAGCTTAATTCTAATGATTATGAGTAGTAAGCAATTTTCTGATTTTCAGAACCATCATTGATTCTTGAAAATTTTTGCATATATGAGATGCATGAGATCCATTAACTTGGATCTGATGCTTATATTCAGTTTGTGGCGAATATATTTTATATAATTTACCGATTATGTCTGGATGTTGGAGAAGCATATTTAATTCCTCTTTGGCCACAACCAATCTCAGTTTATCACTACTGTCTATTAAAAATATAATTCCCTGACAATCTTTGTAATAGTGTTCCCACAATGATCTGTAGCGGTCATGACCGGACATATCAAAAGCGGTAAAGCTTACATTTTTAACTGCAACAAATCGTAAGATGATTCAAAAATCAATATTACTCATCTAATCATTAAAATTAATTATATAATTATCTACATATGTACACACATTCAGGTAGCTGTATAGAGAAAATTTCAGTCGCGATAATTAATTCAAATATAAACGAAAATTTATGGAAAAAAATTTAACTTATAATAATTAGTCTAAGTATACGTTGTTTCGCGCGATTATCAAATAATGCGCGAGAATCTATATTGATTATTATTGTTTTTAATTATGGAGTAAACGCAGGTGCAGTGATATCGAATTATATTCAAGATTGAAATAAAGCATCTATTATCGTGACGTCGAATGTCTTGAATTATTTCTACATGTAACTTACATGCAAACTTTTCGACATTGAACCCAACAGTAGGCACAATATCAACACACCGTTCTTCTTCGCGTTTGAAATGATTTATAACCGTCGACTTACCACTGTTATTAAGTCCAACAACTAATACGTTCACTTCTTTTTTCCTCAGACCTAATATGCTGGCCAACCGATCAAACAACCCCATTTTCCAACTCGCTTTCTTCAAAAGCTTACGTGTCTATTGAATATCAATAATCAGAAGTAGCGCCTTAGCGTGATACGACACTAGCGTCACACGACGCATATGGTTGGATCCTAAACTATAACTAAATCAGTGGAAGTAAGTCGATCATGTTGTTGTTCCTCTTGATCAAACGAAATTCCGATAATTCTAGGTTTTCAAAAATAACATTTTTTCCGAAACTGGGGATGAATAAATCATACTGAAAATTGAAAATTAATATTTACTTAAAATACCGGTTTCAGAAGCTATCCGAAAATCTGAAGCCAAGTTAGCCTCGGTCGATAAAGAAGAGCTTCAATAGCGCCTTCGAAGATAGTAACTAAAATTACTCTTTGACTAAAATTATAAAACACATGTTCAGTGTTTGGCATGTAAAATAGAATAACTAGAAGTTGAATGATTTTATACAAGATCGCAATGTCTGTACATCAATTTTAATCTCTCCTCTGGTCAACAGCTGCATCTATATTACAATCATGGTATTTCTATCTTTTTCTAACCATTAAAATTCTTATATTTTTAGGTTAAGTTAAAGGTCTTAACAAAAACCTTCCAAATACGTGTTTAATCTACACCAAGCTTGACCAATATATTTTTATTTTCACATTTTTCGCATCTTTGACTAAACTCTTTAAAATTTATATCCGATTTTTAGATTCCCAAACCTTGCCCAAAGTTTAAATAAACTGTCTGTCAAACAATATAAGAAAAAAAAAAAACGACCTTTCATTTTAACGAGATAATCTTATTATTTACAGCCTAAGGGAAAGGGTAAAAAATTTATTGACAAAAAGAATGCTGTAACATTTCATCTCGTTCATCGTTCTCAACAAGATCCTTTAGCTGCGGACGAGACAGCACCACAACGTGTGTTAATACCAGCTGGAGAAGTCCAGGCTAGTAAATCTGATAAAAAAAGCGGTCCTGAAGTTGTGAAGAAAAAGGAAGAAGAGCAGAAATATGGAATATTTTTTGATGATGATTATGACTACTTGCAACATTTACGCGATGCTAACAAACTCTCTGTTGAATGGGAGACTGTCGAAGACCCACAAAAAAATAGAAGAGAAAAAAGCCAGGATCAAACAGGGCCTAAAATTAATCTACCGTCTTCTGTATTCGCATCAAGCGTTGAAGAAGATGTAGGCCTGCTTAATAAGGCGGCACCAGTTTCTGGACTGCGGCTTGATATTGATCCGGATATTGTTGCTGCAATGGACGAGGATTTTAATTTTGATGATCCTGATAATCAGTTGGAAGACAATTTCCTTGAACTGGCTAATGCTGAGGGTAGTGATAATGAATTTGACGAAAATGCTGAAGATGGTGAGAATATTGATTAGCAGCTGGTCTGCTGCGATTCAATACAGTATTAGGTCAAACTCGATGCTGTCAGGGTAGCTATAAATGGGAAATATCAAAAAGTTTCGCTTCTCATGCAAGGCATTAAGAAAAGATATAAACGAAGCTGAAAATTAATAACCTTTAAGAAGTCGCGAGCGTAGAAATTTCTCATCACATTTTTCAATTCACGTAACTTGTTGATATGTAAATGATATTTCTGTTACTAAATATGTTTTACTGTGTGATACAAAAAAGATAAATATTTTTCAGAGTATGAAACTGATGAAAGCGGTGAAGAGTACTCAGACATATCTTCGGAAGGTCATATGGAACTTTCGGATGAACAAAGAGATGAGTTGGGGAGTTTGAAAGGACGAGAATTTACGTTTGGTGATGTCGAAACAAAATCTCAATTCACTGACTACTCAATGAGTAGTAGTGTTATGCGGCGAAACGATCAATTGACTTTGCTTGATAATAGATTTGACAAAGTTAGTGTATATTGAATATTCTTTTATTTTTTACACGTCCACAAAGCATCCAAATGTAAATTGAATCCTTATTTTTCTCTTCATTTTGTGTATCATAGATGTATGCTGGTTATGATGATCTTGAAATTGGGGCATTGGACTGCGAGGAGATTGAAGGACACGTTGCTCCAGATTCGGATATTCTTTTACAATATGCTGAGGAATTTGAAAAGAAAAAAACAGAAGATGTAAGAGTTCAAATGATTTTTTGTTCCCTCTTATTCTACTTAAGGTTTATTTAATATTTTACTCTCAATTTTTTATTTCTCAAGACTGAAAACGTCGCTAAATTGATGGCAGATAGGCTGAAAATTATTAACAAAGAGGAATCAAGCTCTGAAGATGAAAATGATTTGGAAAAACTTGTAGTCGATGCAAGAGAACGGAACAAATGGGACTGCGAAAGTATACTATCTACCTACAGCAACATTTACAATCATCCTAAACTCATATCAGAACCTAAGGTGAATTTGAAGCAAAATGTTTTCGGTATTTTTGATTTAGAAAAATACAGAAATCAATATTTCTATGTAAAAAGAAGCGTTTGCTATACTCCAGGAGAAAAAGCTTGAGATATGGGTAAGAAAAATTCCAGGAAATTATTAATTCGCCAATTTCAGGGCCCTGGGAAAATAAGAATCAATCCGAAGACTGGGATTCCAAAAGATGTCTTAGATTCACCTGGTGGAAAATTGACCGCAAAAGCGTTGGCCAAATTCGACTTGGAAAATGAAAATCAAGGAACTGGAGGTCCGCAATCGGTAGCAGAAACTATGAGATCGACTTTGACCACTTTAAGTATAAGACCGAAAAACGAATCCCCAGAAGACAGAAAGGAAAGAAAAAAAGCTCTCAAGGATTACAGAAAGGTATATAAAATTACTCGTAATTCGCTAATTGATTCAAACACATCTAAACTGTTCATTTTGTTTGTCTTTAATTCCAATTAGGAAAGAAGATTGGAACGAAAAGCTAACATCGAAGCATTTAAAGAAGAAAAGAAACGTCAAGAAAAAATAATGCTTAATAATAAAAACAACATTCAAGGAAACAGAATATTCTGAAGATCATTAGAATATCATCAATTTTCAATATTCGATTCTATTCACAGATAAACTGTATCGATATAAATATTATCTAATATTATCAATAAAATTATGTTTCTACTGTACATTCCCCACTTCCTTTTCGTTCCCTATTTAAATAAAGTAAAACACCAGCGAATTTTTTATTATATCAAATATTAGAGATAAAAAGGATTGCAATTTATTTTTTACATCGAAAGCATTGAAGATGAAAATTTTGCGGAATTTTAATACTTGAAGTTAGAGTGATTTAATTATAAAGCATCATCAAATGATCGGCATAACTCACTGATTGTGAGTCCTTTAGATGTTGAAAATTTAAAAGCGGTATGTAAAGTTTCAATTGATTCGAAAACTAAATTTCTAATAAATAATATTTCATTAATAAAACGAATCGTATGGAATATGCTTTCGATTGCTCATAAGCTGGAAAGCAGACATAAGATTGACGAGTTCATATATTGCTTGGAAAATTGAATCTAATTTAATCTAATTGAACAACTTCATTTCAATAATCAAATTTGTATAAATAATGAAATTCAAATTCGGTAAGGCAAATGCGTGCTCTAGAAGGCAGTGTCCACGTGATCACCACGAGGTCTACAACAGCGCCATCGTTTTAAGTATACGGAGAAACGAGTGCAACATGCGCAATTTCCAAGTCATATGATCGATTCCGAGGCGAGAGATCACCTCATCGTTCGTCGCAAAGATGGCCAGCCAGACGCAGGGAATTCAGCAACTTTTAGCGGCGGAAAAACGTGCCGCAGAGAAAGTATCAGATGCGAGAAAACGTGAGTTTTAATCCTTATGATCATGTCTATCACCAGATCTATAAATAATACCATAAATCCCGTTCCTTAACCGATTATTTTCAATGACCCGTTTTTTGGGTGGGTGTAACCAACAGCCTATATGCAATAACATCTACCCGTTTAAATAAGACCTCCGTGTCCCGATCCATTATGCGAAAATTTCTAAATATCTTCCCGAATCATCAACCACTTAAAATTTATTATTTTTCTAACAAAAATTAGCGAGATATTACTCCCAGCTTTTATAAAATTTTATACTCAAGCCAGATTCTGTATGAAAAATTTGTCAAGTCGATATTCCTCTTAAAATAAAAAAATTCAATGATCTAGAAATCTATTTTAATCCTCCATCCCCGAAGTTAGTGTCACTATAACACTGAAATCTGTTTCTTGCTTGTAAATTTTACGACTACTCCCCACCACTGTTCATATCTACACACATATTTAATTTGTTGCATAGGTATGCATAATATTTGTTGAATATTATTTATTGTAGATAAAGAAAAATAGATTTTAATATTGAATTTACTTTGTTAATTGGTAACTCGTAACAAGATTCAGATGAGCAATTTTGAAACATTGTAAAACAAGTCGTATGTATTTCTTCAGGCAAAGCTCGTAGGCTGAAACAAGCTAAAGAAGAGGCTCAAGATGAGATAGAAAAGTACAGACAAGAACGTGAGAAACAGTTCCGTGAATTTGAGGCCAAGGTGAGCAAAGAGTCTGATGTTATTTATTATAAATGAATTTAAAACGGATAAATATGATGGATTGGCAAAAAGTGGGTGTGTCTCTTTGATGCTGGCTGTTTTATAACTTTGTATTGTGTATTTTTTAAAATTTTTTTATCTTACTGAAACGATACAGTCTTTTGATGTTCATGATTTGAAGTTCTTGCACGTTTAATTCATCACAGTTTTCAACAAATGATATAAATATGTTTTTACTTTTTCATTACTTAGCACATGGGCTCTAAGGAAGACGTAGCTGCTCGTATCGAAGCTGACACTAAAATCAAGATTGAGGAGATGAATCAGGCCGTCAAAATCCACAAGGATCCAGTAAGTTCATTCACTTGATTAAAAACTAAATTTATATACCACAATTAACAGACTTTCGTATCTAATTTATTGATCTTCAACAAATTTTAGTATCTTTATACCAAACAGAATTTCAAATCTATAGTAATGTTTTTTCTTTGTAATACAGTTTCACAATTAGATTTTCAAACTTGGGAAATGTTGATTTTTTGAAAGAAAAAATGTTTTACCAATAAAATGATTGGTTTACTTTTTGCGTGGTAATAATAGAAGGATAAATTTTGTCCATACAATAAGTTTATGTCTGTTTAGTAAATGTTGGTCATAGTAAACCTCTGTAGTATAATACCTATTGTTAAATTTGTAATTTTCGCTAGGTAATGCTGAAGATTTTGGAGTTGGTATATGACATCAAGCCAGAGTTGCACAAGAATTATCGCATCGAAGCCTAAGCTAACTAAACTCCCACATCCAATAATTATAAATACTATATTCTATTATATACATGTACATTAAATATTATAACTATATATATATACATAATACACATAGATATATACATATACTATATTCGCGTATATCTTACATAATGTATCTATCTATCAATCGGTCATTCTATTGTATTTAAACAAGAAAAAACAGTTTACTGTTTAGCTTTAGATGGTGATACTCAAACTTGATAGAGAAAAAGAAAACAAAAAACGAAGTAAAAAAAAAAAAATAATACTAATATTAATAATACATGTTACAGCCATAATCCTATGTATGTACTGGTCGAATCGACAATAAGTAATAACTGCGTTGTATTGTATCATCCTTTGCTGAGCCGTTCGTTTTAAATTATTTGTTTAAACAGTTTGAGAATCGCTGTAGGTGTATTGTATTGTAATGTAATGTAATGAAATGAAACGAAATGAAATGAAATATTTAAATGTATAAAAGTCTAAACTTCTCGCGGCATGGCCTAGCCGTGAAAAGTTTAGACATTAGAGATGTAAGATTTAAAGAAATCGAAATAAGGTGGTGGCTAATGTATCGTTAATCGTAGTAGATGTCATTCCATGTTTCTGTCACGCCGAGGACTAAATGAAAAAGAAAAAAAAACAGAAAAAACTAACAAATTAAATTTCAATAGCCGAGTACAGCCTCTCAAAGATCCTAAGTAAAAGTTTGCTCCCAACTAAATCATTGGATCTATGCGACGATGTACTACGCCTAATTATATCGATTATTTTAGCCTTTTAAACTTTATCGCGTATAAGAGAATAGTAGAAGCCCCTACCTCAATTCTACACCTTTATCTCTGTTGTAAGCTGGCTGGCTGTCTGTACAGTATTAGTGTTCAATATAATAATAATAAAAACAAAAAAAAAATACGCCAAAAAAAGATGTACATATATTTTTATTCTGATCATTTCTTTGCGACTTATAATACAAAGAAAAAAAAAACTACAACTACGTATAAAAATTTAGATTATTTCATTGAATGTTCTCTTCTGTATCGCACTTAATTAAGAGAAGAAAAATTGTAGTTTAGTTATCATAAACAAAATTTTAATAGTTTAATGAGCTTTGGAAATTGGATTTTATGTGGGTGTGTGGAATAAGAAACTCGTGAGAATCTGAATCTTCGTTTTATTTCATTTACGATTCAGATTACAATTAGGGTACGTGAAGGATTTATTTTCTAAAAATCTCTTCGAAGTTGAACATCAACATCAATATAAAGTTCGATAATCATTTTATCCTGTTAAAATTACAAATGCATTAATTTATTTTCGACCGAAAATAGTAATAAATGAAGAAATTGAAATCTTCCGCCCTTCCTTACCGACAATGTGTTAGCATTCGAGTCTTTGATATTCCGGGATTTAAAAGGCTGTGGAATAGCGCGTCATGGCTTGTTATTAGGGGTGGGGGAGATCAGCTGTGAGGCTTCTCCCCTCGATTCGTGAGTCGGGTTTTGTGTTTGGCAGGTCGTCCGCGCGGGCAGCGCCATTCGATAAAAACTGTATTCAATTTTGCGAACTAATCGCAGTCCGTGCCATTCCGCACTGAGAAATGGAAGTTGCCGAGACGCTTTTAAAGAGTTCGAGTGAGAACACGTTGCCGTATATCGGGAGTGACGTTATGACAGCTGTGATTAGGTTAATATTTTAACCTGTTATTAAATGATATCAACATATTAATATCCGATCGCGAATGGGGAACTTAATTTAGATCATCTACGTGGCTGACCTGTGTTTGCTTTTATTGTATAATTAAGATCGAGCCGTGTGACATAATAAAAACAAATATGTGGTGTCTAGTGTGTCAGCCGAATTCCGTCATCCTTGAGGTTCAAGTGGATCCGAAAGCGATTGGCCAGGAATGCTTGGAAAAGGTTAGTTTATATTTACAAATTCTTAGAACACATACAGCGCTATAAATATCATTTTTTACTCGAGTAAAATCAACCGGATAGAAACACAAACAACTTACATGTCATTGTTGCTTTTTTTTTTTTTATCATTCTAAACAAATGTTAAATGGTTATATTAAATTGAAGTAATAATCGCCTCGACTAAATCAAAAGTTTCAACTTCCTACTACATACCTACACACCATCGAACGAACAAACTTCGCAACGTTGGTAGAAAAGGTGCTTTTGAGGTCATAACTCGTACGCGCAACAGATGCTTTGAAAGTTGAAACTCGTCAACGTGGCTTGAAATTTAAATCCTGTTTGAAATACCGAGCTTAGTAAAAATACGTATATATCCTCATTTTATTTATATTCATACTTTGTCTTTTTACAACGTGTAATTACCTGTGAATAATTATGTCAATATATTTTAAATCTTATCCTTAGTTCAATGTTTTGATGTAGCTTTAAATATTAGCAGCAGTATTATTCATCACACTTACAAACACGGGGTATGATATGGACGTTGTTACAGACGGCACGCACGCCGATGCATCATGCTGCTTGATGAAAAGAAAGAAAAAAAAAAGAGAGAGAAAAATAAAACGACAACAAAAATTCATAATATTATTCTTATCGTTCTAAAAATACATTAATTTCGTAAAAGATATAAAATAAAAACAGGAACGTATACAAAATTTTCTTCATTTATTCTCAATTTGCGACGAAAATTTACAAAAACAAAAACAAGAATTCAAACAAATTGTTAAAAGAACAAAGCTTTTTATCTAATCATTTTTATTCTTATTGTACTGAATTAATGTCTGTAAATATGATGTGACTACTGCAATTTGTTTTATTTTATTTAATAGAACCGAGCAAGTAGTTTTAAAATAACAACTCTATAATTAATAAACTTTTCGAGTATATGCCGAAGGGTGTGTTTTCAATTGCTTAGAAAACACAACCAATCAATCCTCGTTACGATATTCTCATCTCAAAGTACCTCCTCAACGTATATCTCGCTATCGGGGAAATAGACGTCCTATAGCGTATTTATTTACCGTTCACTATTTACTATTTACTATCTATACGTATCTTACCGTTTCCTCAGAAATGACTGAGCAATATCACATCGCCACAGCTCGAGGGGCGTCTCTTATTCTGAGGTATTTTCATACTAAATAGAAATAGAGATGTTCGAGGAAGGCATATCTTGTTTCTACATCGCTTAATGCGTATTACACTGCAGCATAGATAAATTGCTTTAACGTTATCTCTCGCGATTTGAGAGGATTTTTAAAATATGTACGATGCTTTATTCTACGTTATAATATTCTTCTTCTCTTCGTGACTTTTTTTTTTCTTTTTTTTTTCTTCTTTTTTTTTCTTTTCCTTTTTTCCTTCTTACAATCTAAATCGTACGTATTGATCGATGTGAAATAGGGTAAAAATTGAACAGAATTGACTAGAACTCGATCTCGAGAAATTGGATTTGTTGATGCTTTTGTGCTATAGACGCCTGCCTCGATCCGATCAGTTCATCGTTTCAAGAATCTAATTTGCGTTCACAGTCAAGTAGTTTCTCCTCAATCGTTGACGCCGTTATTATTATACGTAGGAACAGTAAATATGTATCAATACATATATATTGTATTTAAACTAATGTATATATATATAGAGTAGCTTTATAAATTCGTATCGATAACAGGTTGAATTTCCTTATCCGCTTTCTATATACTAGAAAATAATGGATTTTTATATAAAAATTTCTCACATACATATACGTGAAGATTGATTTCTTTAAAAGATTTAATCGCGTTCATAATAATAAGCTTATTGTTGAGTTGAATTATATTTCCTCGATTTTTATAAGCAAAAATGAAAACTGCGCAATTTTTTTTTTTTCTTCAAACATATAAAAATTTGTTTCAATCGTAATACATTTCGAGACCGTAAGTAGTATGTACGATGAGAACCTTCTTATTATATTTATTAATTAATAATCATCATTATTGATATTTTTAGATGATTTTATTCACCATAAATTCGTATATTTTAGATCAAAGTTAGGTA
The DNA here is from genome assembly GCA_963924015.1 of Macrophya annulata. Lineage (NCBI taxonomy): Eukaryota > Metazoa > Arthropoda > Insecta > Hymenoptera > Tenthredinidae > Macrophya > Macrophya annulata. The sequence goes on from OZ001259.1 coordinate 3,372,651, forward strand.
ATAACGCGTAGCTATAGAATATGTATGTACATACCTGAAGCTATAAGTTAAGCACAATATTTTTCCATTATTTAAATTGCTACCTATCTCGTCTATGTATAGGATGTCGTGAAATAACGTACGTACGTCTCCGTCCACATATGTATATATTTCTGTGCGGCATCACGTTATATGTATGTACCTAGATAGGTATGTATTTACATATATATATATATATATATATATATATATATATATATATATATATATATATATATATATATATATATATATATATATATATATATATATATATATATATATATATATATATATATATATATATATATATATATATATATATATATATATATATATATATATATATATATATATATATATATATATATATATATATATATATATATATATATATATGTATATATATATATATATATGTATATGAATATAGATATAAAAAGTTTATATGCTCAACATTTTAAAATAGTTCATTTACTGTAGTGGTTGAAATAAAGACAAAAAGAAACAAGACTAAATATGGCTAATTTTTTCGTTTTTTCGATATTTTAACGGATTGTTGAAATTTGTTAAAAATATATTTCTTCTTATTCGTTAGTAAAAAAAATAAATAAATAAATGAAAACTGTATTGGTTCTGTAATTTTTACCGCTATTTTGTTGTTGTCGTTTTTTTTGTTTATTTCTTTTTTTGCAAAATCTTTTATTCAAACGTTTTAGTTTAAGCCAATCCGCGGAGATATCTGCAGAGAGATACTGCAGATGAGGTGTAATATTCCGTTACACTCTGATCTTGTTATTGCATATAATAAACCGTACTTTTTATTTATTTATTTTATTTTTATTTTTTTGGATATGTATGTATTATATATACACACTCACATATATATAACGATGGCCCAGAAACCTTATTTATAGAATACGAGTTTCCTCCCGCGTGTATCACCATCGTTATTATTTCCTTATACCACACCATACCATATTCCATATCTATATACCTACATTCATATACATTTGATGAAAAAAAAAAAAAATCTGTTGGATTCATTAAATATTAATTTATTGGAGAAAAATTTGCGTTTCCATAGGTGGAATAATACATTTGCTGAATTGTACACTAACTATATTAAATTTTGAGTGAATATTTTTATTTTTTTTTCCTCAATTATAAGTCGGAACAAATTAAATCTCATGGAATTTGCTATACTAAATATAAAAAAAAAAAAAAAAAAAAAAAACTAAACGTATATTTGTTATAAAGAATAAATCACTTTTTATACTCGCGAGAAGACCAATATTTTATTTGAAACGATATTTCTGCAGGAGGAATCAATATTATTTATTATTTATAATTATAGAAATCAAACTAAAACCCCGTTTTCAAGAATCGAAAGTTACATTGAGAATTTTTTATTTTTTTTTTTTTGGAAAGTAAATTGTAGAAAAAGAAGAAAAAAAAAAAGACACCAACTAACTAGGTTCATTTAGTTGACCATTTTTACTATTTTTCTTCTCGCAGCTGTTCGCCTTCTAAAATATAATTAATATTAACATATATTCTATTCTGAATTTTTATAGCCATGATATTTCAGGAACTTTAAGTCAACCCGTTTTTTTTCGTCTCCTTCTTTTATATTTTTTTTTTATTTTTTTTAAGACCATAAATTCAGTCGAGTATGAGTATAAGTAGCTGAATTAACATACGGAGCACGGAAGGGCTGACGCATGACTCCGCAATAAACTAAGAATAAGGTCTGATTAACTGTTCATTAAACAATATCATTAAAAAAAAAAAAAAAAAAAAAAATTACCCGTCTTTTTATCGTTACATTTATATAAAATTGTATAAAATCCCCGTTTAGCTTTATTTTGTAACCTATTATCCAATTATTTTATACCCTTTGATTATATTTTAAATACCTACATGTTTATTTTAACCCACCGTAATCAAATTGACCCAACGTCATATTAAAATGGCTGCCATACAAAAAGTATCCGTCTAATTTTTTTCAAAAAATCATGGATCATACTTTGAACGTTGTAAAATATGTAGCAACAGTCAATTTAGAAAAAATCTAACGTTAAACGAGTCTAAAAAGAAAATTCTTGAAAATGTGAATGTGTAAATAATGTACTTTTCTTTAGTAAAATATTCATAACTTTTTCATTTTTCAATTAATTTTCTTCAAAAAATTATAGGGTGATACTCACGATGTATATATATGGCACTTTGTAAAAAAAAATAAATAAAAAATAGGTTAATAGTGGGAGTTTTGAAAAAGGTATTTATTCCATCAAAAAACAGATATTTAACCCAAAGTTGCAAGCTGGGTCAATTTAATCCATGGTCACTATACGGAGGGTCAACATACGATTTTTCCAATATTTATATATTTCACATGATAAATATAGGGGTATATATTATACATATACGTACATAGGTATATATATATATTTAAATAAATAGAAGTGTAATGTACCAGCGAGCGAGCTTTTATATTATGAAACAAATTTCCTTTTGACTGACTTTTTACATATATACCTATATACGATACCTTGACATACATACATACATACATGCTATAATATACATACTCTATCGTAAAGCGGGTGCCTCTATCTTCATACAAAATGCGAAACGGACCGAAAAATAACCCGGGTGGATGATATGGCAAGGCAGACGCGCACACCACCGCCATCCCCATAATTGTGGAGAGTGCGGAAGTCTGTCATAGGTATAAAGGTAGAAAACTACGAACCGCGGTAGTATATTATATATAGTAGATAGTAAATGGCCCGGGTCGTCACCATTCACGTGTCTCTAGAAAACCCGCAGGACTTACGCTCACCGCATTTCCCATAAACGATATACATAAAATGTACTTTCCTTTATTTTCTTATCTTTTTTAACTTTCCGCTTTTAGCAACAGGGAAGTTATTGGTAATCATTCCGAGAATGAAAACTTGAGATTTCACTAAATCGCCATATTTCAAGGTCAAGAGAATCACCTCCAACTATTTTCAGATGGATGCTTGTGTCTGATCAGTTTTTTGTTTTTTTTTTTTTGTTCGACGATATTATCTTGAAAACGAATGGTCGGATTTTGATGATTTAGATCTGAATCGACGTGGCTTCTCCAAATTTAAAACTGATCAGATTTTAGATTTAATCGGTCCAGTAGTTTTTCAGATATTCAAAGAAGAATATTTTGAAAAATATTATTCAATCATCAATCGACGATATCTCGAGAAAAGATTGACGGATTCGGATAAAAATTAATATCTCAAGGTTTTTTCGATCGTTGACTAAGAATACAAAGTCAAAATTTTTATACACCCCTATCATCTGACAATTGCCTACCAATAATTTAAGAAAATTTTTATACACATATTTTTGTTTGTTTTAAGTCTTTCTGTTATCTTCCATTTTTAATACACTTACATAATTATGTATAAATATTATCATAAAACGTCTTATCAATCCGAATGTCAATCTTCCACAATTTTTCTTCTTTTCCAAATAATATATCTCCCTGAATATAATATACGTGGATTTAGAAAATTAAATTCTCAGTTCTATGCCCAATTTTTTTCTTCTTTTTCTTTTTTTTTTTTTTTTTATCGATTATCGTACACTGGCTGCTATTCCAATCAGAATTCACGGTAGATATACACATTATATCCGTCAGAATGTGTAACAAAGGTGGAGATTTTTTTTTTTTTTTTGTTTTTTTTCGTTTTGTTTCTGTAAAGTTTTAAAAGCAGGAAACACAGTCCCCGTTCGTTCATACAGTCTCATTCGTGTCGTCCGCTCCGAGGTTGCATAGCAATCAGAAGTCCAGAGGTCAGCATTTGCATGGTCTGGTCGTATGTACCTATACCTACCTATCAGCTATCCATTCGTCTACCTACCCCTACCTAAAATCGACAACACAGTTTACCAGTACGTATACAATTGTTTTATTAGGAAAATTCCTTTGTTTCTCATTTGTTGTCGTTAGGATGTATGTAGTACGTATATATATATATATATATATATCTATACATATTATATGTATACGTATATAGGTATGTAGATGCATTGCAGCAATCGCTGCTGCAGCAGTGATGCTGATGGTGGATTCAAACCACGAGTCCGTCGTTCCCGAGGAAAATCCCCTACTAGCTTCGATGCAGTTGCATCGCACGAATAAATAATCTTGAAATCTTGTACTCGGGGTCTTTCTAGCTACATGGTACTCACTGTGCACATTAAGTTGATTGCGGACTAGAAGATTCGTATGTGTATAGATTAGAGTGTCTCAAAACAACCGACTATTTTTTTTTTTTCAAAGAACATTGAAAAATCGTCAGAGTATCTCTAGAAAACGACCCTGTAAAAATATGAGCTCTTAATATTAATATTTAGAGGTGGCGTTTTGTGATTTTTTATTTCCCATTTAAATAACATGGGAAAATTTTTTATCAAACTTTGGAATTTTGTAACGTGATAACGAGCTACTTCATTAGTATGACAAAACCAGCTCTTATAGAAAATTTGATGCTCTACAAAAAAGGTCTGATTGACATTTTGCGTAAGTCCAGCCGTTTCAAAAATATCGAGCCTCAAACTTCAGACTGTTTGAAATATTATTTTTGAAACGGCTGGACTTCCGCAAAATGTCAATCAGACCTTTTTTGTAGAGCATCAAATTTTCTATAAGAGCTGGTTTTGTCATACTAATGAAGTAGCTCGTTATCACGTTACAAAATTCCAAAGTTTGATAAAAAATTTTCCCATGTTATTTAAATGGGAAATAGAAAATTACAAAACGCCACCTCTAAATATTAATATTAAGAGCTCATATTTTTACAGGGTCGTTTTCTAGAGATACTCTGACGATTTTTCAATGTTCTTTGAAAAAAAAAATAGTCGGTTTTTTTGAGACACTCTAGTATAGATAGATAGATAAAACGCTGAAAAATGTGAAACTTTTTGTCGATTTAATATTCTTAGAAGATATTTTTCGACATTGTGTTTCTATAGTTCGAAATCGAATTTTGAAGATTAGAAAGAGAGGAAAAGAGAAAGAGAGAGAGAGAGAGAGAGAGAGAGAGAGAGAGAGAGAGAGAGAGAGAGAGAGAGAGAGAGAGAGAGATAAAATAAAGTAGAAAGAATGAAAATTATTGGAGAAAATAAACGGATTGATTTCACTTTATGAATAATAATCTATATACATATCAATAAATGTGTAGAAAGTAGGATATCCTCTAGCTTTTGAAAAAAAAAAAAAAGCTGCATGATGATGACTACGACAACGACGACGACGACGATTATCTCCCTATACTATAAAGAAAGAAAGGAAAAGGGAAGAAAAATAAGGTGAACCTTTTTCGAGCACGTATTTTTGTGCTAAAGTTTAGCCTCCCTCGTTCCAATCGGATATCTTGCAGTTTAGTTTTTACGCGGGTAGGTATATCCTAAAGTCCTTGTCACGAGGTGTAGGAGAAGACGTGGCCTTATTCGACGACGACGGTGTTAGCACTACTAGAGCGCGCGATTTGGAACGTCGTTAAACTTCAATCTTGTCAGATAATAACGTTGCCATTTCTTTATAGCGTTGGATATCAGATTTTTCTAGTCATTACATTTATTACATACGATGTGATAATACTTACGCGTTGCAGTTATACAAAAGAAAAATTTCATCTCATAAATATTTTATTTAAGAAAAGAGCATCTAATTTGAATTATCAAATATTTCGATTTATATACGTCGTATACAATTAAAGTTTGAAGAAAAAGTTGAAGGATTAGTATATTGTATATCAAGGGCGGAAAGTAAGAAATTTTTTGTCCAATATCTGCAACGAAAGTTTGTTCTGAAGTGCGGCATTAAAAAAACGAGCGGAAATTAGTTCTATTTTCCGTTCTAGTGCGGTAAAGTGCTACTTTCCGCCCTAGAGCTCACTTTACCGTACTAGAGCGTACAAGAGCAACTTTAAGTCCGGTTTACATGCACGTAAGTAATAGCATACTTTCGGTACAGGCAGGAAAAAGAAGATGATTAATTCTTTTAGGGATATAGAGTTCAATCATCAATCTTTCATAAAATATTAAATCTTTAACTTTCGCGTAAAGGGATTATGTGGACAAGCATAATCCGCTTTAGAATTCATTAAATATAAAGAATAATTTGAATTTTAAATATATATAAATTACCAAAGTGAGGATTGCAGTACGGATTTTTATATCACGGTTTAGGTATACTTACAAGGATGGTATATGAACGGACAGATGATACCTACTCTCATTCTTTCTTCCGCAGCAATGAGGAGAGGGCATGGGCAAAGGAAACTTGGATTTACATTTCAACGTTATTTCACAAAATTAACTTTTATCTTCGTTCAAGCGTGCGGACGAAAGTGTCGCGTCGTTTCCGCTCTTCTCTTTTCGTCCATTTTTTCTTTTTTTCTCTTTCCATCTTTCATCTTTTTTTCTTTTCCTTTTCCTCGTTTATTATACCTATATTATATACATACATATAATTGTTGAAGATCACGACCTCCCTTCGCGGTACCTACAGAGAAGAAAAATTTAAAAAAATTAAAAAAAATTATTCAAGGTGTCCGTTCCATTATTTGTTAAACTTTTTAACAGCTCGCTGTTTTTTTTAACCAAACGTTTATACTTATTACTCCACAATCTTTTGCAGACTAGGCAAATTTTTCATCCCCCATGAGCTATATCATCATAACTCGGATCTCACGTTTCAATTACCGTTATCTAGAGTTAGATGTACCCAAGTTCTTATAATAGCCGTTTCATTTGAATAAAAAAATTCATATTTTATGGTGGTGCATTAAAACTTTTATTTTTAATTTATTTTATGTCAAATCAATCTTATCGGTCTTATATATTAAAATATCTACGAGAAAATCGTTTTTATATTTTATTAATGATGGACCAAAAAAAAAAAAAAAATACTAATTTAAGCAATCAACGAGAAATTTACATAGTATAAGTATATATATCAAACGCTTAATAATTATTTATTAAAATCATATTTTGTAATGAGTAAAGTGTACCCCGTGCGTAGGTATAATACGTGAGGTGTATTACCTTGCTCGACTAATGAGGAAACTAATTTCATCCTTCTCGTCTGGTACCTACTATAGTACATACTCTGGTTAACGAGCAAACGCGCGTCTTACACGAGAGCAAGAGGTACGTAGAGTAGGGAGTAGAAGTAGGTACTTACAACGGCCTTCGATGGCGGTTCAAATCCAACTGGAATATTTGCCATTATTTATAATGTGCATAAGTATAAAAGAAAAGAAAATAGGAATAAATCAAACAACAATATATACTCACAAATTTCTATACTCTTTTCTCGTGGATGCAGGGTGGTAAAATGTTTCTCAAAGATCCATATAAGCGCACGGTATAGACGGCTGGAACAGCAGGAGTGCCGCAAGCTCATATGAGCTGCTATGTACCGAGCTGGTACGATAACCTGTAGGTACGTACGTACATGCACACGCGAGTAACTGTGGGTATTGTATATCTATACGTATGAGCACGTAGCTAATACAAACTTTTTTTTTTTTTATAACGTATATATAAGAATTTGAAAAAAGGTTAAGGTATACCGGTGCCAAAAACACGAAAGGTATTGTTCACTTTATACATATATGACATACATATATGTGTGTATATATGTACCGATTATACATACCTACATGTACACAACATCTGTTTCGATTTTATTAAAAACAAGAAACAGCTGATTATATCGTAGCTAGAATCTATATATGTATGTGTATAATATGTACATATATATATGTATGTTTGTGTAGGTAGGTAGGTGTGTCTAGAATACATAAAATAAAAGTAAACTATTATGTTATTCAGCTGCGTTGCCGCAGGAGTGAATATATCCCATGGTGCAGCATATCGAGTACATAAAGAAAGGGTTGGTATACACCGAGTTCACTATAATAGAACCGCCGCGTAACAAATGCAGCTAACAGCAACGTGAAACGGATATAACTAACAATAAGCTTGGTATACCCTAGGTAGAGTCTATAAAGTCCGGGTAGACTCAGTCCATATGCAGTAGGGTTGGAAAGAATTATGCTATTTTTTTTACTTTTATTTATTTTAATCATATTTCTTAGTGTATTTTGTATAAATTTCAAACTGATCACGGTTAAACTTTGTAAATCTTTTTCCATTCATTCATTCTTTTTTTATTTTATTTTATTTATTATTTTAAACAATTTCCGTAATGTCTTTATGAAAATTGAGATCGATGGAAGTTTCATAATTGGCGAAATGCAAATTATTCTTATATTTTTTTCCTCTCTTTTTTTTTTTGTTTTTAGTACCACTCAATAATTAGCTCAGAGACCATGCGCGCGCAGATATTTGAAGAGCGAGAAAAATTATTTCGAGAATGCGGACGGAAACTTGAGATTTGTTATTCCTTATATATAATATATTACTGAAGATTTTTAATGGGCTGGGGAAAATATATTTACATAATTTTGCATGATTTTATTTAGGTATATATATATATATATAATGATAAAACTTTTAGCGTTATTAAATCGTTTCGTACACATCCCTCTCGCGATATATTATATATAAGCTTTTCAAATATTCTATTCAGAATAACGATTTTACATTATCATATGTATATAAAAATTTATATCTTAAAGATCAGAAGACGCGGTAACAACTCAAGAAAAAATATATTATATATACCTATAAGAAAGGAGCTGGTATCAAATTTTGCCATATTAAACATATGACACATCTCCTTCAATTCTGAATAAGAAAAAATTAGTAGACATTCTCTATTGCTCGATTTGTAAAATAAAAAGCAAAAAAAAAAAACAACCAACTTAACTTACTAATGATGTGAGCTGGTTCAAATCACTTATGATGTAAATCATGTCATAACCCTGATGTATGTATATTTACATACAATATGCAGATTAGTTTATTATACATATATATTGTCAATGATAAAGACTGAAAAATCGCAGATGAATCATTGAACTCATAAATTGTCAATCCATGTATGATATCTTGAATATTGTTCAATGTATACATATCACGATGTATATAATGTGTCAACGGATAAAAATAACTGCTATATAGAAAACTAGAATTTTCCTCAATTATCACTCTTTATCAGTTTGATCTTTCACGCCTAATTGAGATATATAAGTATATTTTTGTAACGCATGCACGATTTTTGCGTTATTTTTTTTTTTATCTATAAAGCGGGCCTAAAGTGACCGTTTTCAGACCAGCGAGCAAAAAGAAATTAACAGCGGGCGTTTTTTAATTTTTTTTTGCCCACTACTCGAGTAGCGGGCGTTTTCGAGTTTTTTTTTGCCCGCTTATACTCGAGTAGCGGGTGTTTTCAGGTTTTTTTTTGCCCGTTAAAATATTTTTCAATATTTTCAAGAAAATTATCAATAATTGAGATAAAATCTAATGAGTACGTAGTGGCCGGTTTAGAAAACTATTACATCAGTCCTGCTTAATATCAAGAAATCGCAAAAATCCATACATGCGTTACAAAAAATATGGTGTGCACCAAGGGCTAAGCGGGCTTTTTAACCTCGTGTGGCTGCAGTACTCGTCTTCGGCTCGTGCTAGCTCGCCTCCAACTCTTACTGCAAACTCCACACTCCGTCTAAAAAAGCCCACTTTACGCCCTTGGTACACAATATACTATGATGTACATATTATAGGGATTTCTCTCTTTTCCGTAAGTTGTTATACATATGTAGATAAACGTACATATATCTATATACATATATACAACCAGAGCATAGATCATGGAAAAAGTTACTTCCATTTCCGTTTCCATTCGCATACTCATCCCGCATTTCAATCAATGCCGGATAGATATATCAAGTATCTAACTTCACGTCATAACACATGTTATACATACATGTGTATCGGTTTAACGCACATTTTTGTATATCTACATGTGAGACTGTATATATTCATACTAAAAGAGCAAAATTTTGATATAAGCTCAACGAAAGTGTCATCAAACTTCTACAGAGCTATAATCATACGTAGTTATGTTTTACTGCAAGAATTATTGGAATCTGATTTGGTCAATTCAACCCGGTTGTAACCAGCTTGATTGCCCTTCTTCGGTGTTTCTGACAAAATAAAATTGAAGAAAACAAAATTGAAAATCTTATAAAATTTGGAATGACTTTCCGGACATTGCCTTATTATTTCGGACCTTGACGGTGAAAGTATATTTCGTGATTATTAAATATGTATAGTTTTTTTTTTTTTTTTTTTTTTTATGAGACTGAAATTTTCGTATTAATATCCTGCACCTCATGGTGTTGATATGCAGGCAAATCTACATAAAGTTTTTATACATTCATAATGTGTACCTACTTACTTATTACCTACTGCAACAACAGGTATATATAGGTATACATATAATGCCGCAAAGAACTAAAGACGATGTTTATTTTGAGGTCATTGACCATCCTGATTTATGTACATATATACATATATATGTATGTACTTTCTTACACCTTCGTCAAAATCATTACTGCACTTATGGTATATTCAGTAGAAAACTTTTAATATCACATAGTAACCCACGCCTTGAGTTTATCCAATTAATAAAGTGGTTGCGTCACTAAGTTCTTCATTTTCTCTCTATACTTTATAATACCTACACCTATACCTACACCCACTAATGTAATAAACCGGGATTTTTTTAAAATATGCATCATGAATATCCATTAGTAAGTATCTATTTATCGCGGGGTAAAAAGTAAGACAAGAAATTGTAAATATCAAAAGAAATGTGTATTGCTGTAAAGATATATACGCAGACATACATATATATATATATATATATATATATATATATATATATATATATATATATACAAGTTACTTACATAAAAACGTAAGTTTAGACTTTGGATAGCGTTAATTAAATTTAAAAAACAAAAAAAAAAGTCTCAACGTCGGTCTATCGACCTTCGAAATTTAGCTTCAAAGTTTCACTTGTATTTATTTTTATTTATAAAAGAATCAAAGGTTAAAATGGTGATTTAAAAATACGGTTAAAATATGAGCAGTACGGTATACTATAGCTATAACATAAGTATCGCAATAAATTTTGGAACGAAATATATTTTTTTTTATATCTACTTGAATGTGGCGCGTGGTACCTCATTATTATTCTTTCTATAAATTTTTTGTTTTTTACTTTACCGAATTTTAAACAGGCTAATTTTTTTTCTTTGTTTCATTTGAAAAATAAATTGAAATTTATAAACAAACAAAAAGTAGAATTTATTTATATGCTACTTGTCAGTTTTATAATTCGAGGGGTAATAAATTAACCCTTCGTGGTCATACTACCGATTTCAATCAAGCTGATCAAAACCGGGTCAAATTGACCCAAACCCATTTTTAAACGTTTGTCGTGTGAAAACTATCAGTCCGATCGAGACCGAAAAAAATACTGTAAAATCCTTTGAACATTCTGAAACAAGCAGAAAAATTTGGTATATCAAAATTCAAACGGCAACATGTTAAAAAAAAAAAAAAAAAAAAATCGTAAAGCGGTCAATGCGCAAGAAAGATACTTTTTTTTTTTTTTAAACTAAAATAATCATAACTTTTTGAATTGTTAATATTTTTAAATGAAATTACAGTGAGGATACTCGTGAGATATGGTACTTTTAGGGAAAAAAATCGTACTATGGTGTGTGTTTCGAAAAAGGTATTTATTTGAGGAAAAAAAAATAAAGAAAAGCGATATTTACCTTCAAAGTTCAAGCTCAGGTCATTTTAAAGACAATTAATCTAATCCGACGACCATACAATGTTTTATCTCTTAATTATCGTCTCCCGTAAAAAAAAAAAAAAAAATCAACTATGTGATCGTGAGTCGTGAGCATGGTCGATGCGTGCGAAAAGAAAGGAAAAATACGATAAGAATTAAGAAAAGAGAAAGAGACCCGACGACTTACGACGCGTGCTGCTTAACTTAAATCAAAGTTTTCCAAAAGTTCTTCCGGTAGTTAGCGGAAGTCTGATATTTATTACACAGTAAGTTAATTTTTTTAACGGGATTGAATTATTTCATTCTAAAATCGTGTATGATGTGGATATATCCGTAGCCTATAGCTATTTTCCTTAATCATCAAGGTTCATTCGATCAATTCCAACTTTTCACTAATTTTCTCGCGATTTTCTTAGTGGATGAGGAATTAAAGTTTTTTTAGAAAATTTTTTTTTGTAATTTGTTTTTCGTTTCTTCAATCTCGATTAGACTGAAGGGGTTTTTTTTTTTTTTTTTTTTCCATTCTTTTTGGTAAACTAAAAAGTTTAACTTAAATTCGGGAAATTTAAGAAAAGTTAGACGGGGGAGGTATAAGGTGTGTTTAATTAGACGGACAAAATACGTAGGTAGGTACCTACGTGTACGATTTTATACTCACTCGCGCGTCAACCTCATTTCAACTTTAGCCATTTTAAATTCCATGCATCCTCAAACATGCTTGCTTCTGGCTGCTGCAAGCGCTCCTCAAATTATATACTTATATACATAGGTATATGTATATACCTATACAGTATATATATATATATATATATACTCTCTTGAAATTATGGAAATGAAAAAATCCCCGCTGCACTTACTTTTTGAATTATTCCAAAGAGCGGCCAGCGAGTGCTTTTATCTCAGCTTTTCGCTTTTAGCTTTTCGCTTTTCGTTTTTCTTTTATTCATTTTCCTTCTTACTCTTCTTCTTCTTCTTCTGCCATTTCTTTTCTTTTTTTTCTTTTTTAAGCTTTTATTATAGTTGCCGCTTATTTACCCAGACAAACCGACGAATTTTTTCATTTGCATTAATAATTCGCAAACCAAAAAAAAGAAAAGGAAAAAATAAAAAAGAACGTTTATACTCCAGTCGCTTTTAGTCATGCCAGTTCCGCCCTCTATCTCCGCTATATACTTAAGTATATATATATATATATACCTATGTAATAAATATATATACATATATGTAATATCTGGGAACAGCAGCGCGTATCTTAAAACTCCAGATGCGTAATTCGCCACTTATAATAAACTACGATGGCAAGATGCGATTATAGATTTTATACGGGGCGATATATATATATAATAATAATAACCGATCAAGCAGCGTGATTACGGTTATTGCCATCTAAGAGTCTGTCATTATAAATTTTGCAGATTTTTAACGTGCGAATTTATTAACTTGAAGTTAATTTTAGGGTCGTCATATAATCTGTCTATAATATACAACGTCCACATTTAATCATATCTATAATCTGCATAACTCGTAGAGAATATACATGTATGGGTAATTTCACCAATTATCGACGATATAGTTTTTATTTTTGAATATCTTCTCAAAATCCATTAAAAAAAAAAAAAAAAAAACGTTCTTATTTTTTATAAAAATCAGCTTTTTTTGGAGTGTGCCGCAACGTTTTATCATTCTTTTGTATTTTTTATCTGCGAAAGCTGAGATTTTTTCAAAGCACTTAAAAAAGGCTGTTTTTTTTTTTATTTTTAACTTTTTTTTCTCAAAAAATGTATTTTTTCAATAGAGTTTCAGAAGATATTCAAATGTAACAAATATATTTGAAAAGGTGAGAATTTTTCACATGAGAAGTCTATTTTTTCATATTCATTTGATGGCGATAAAGATACGATAAAAATTCGCATTCAACCCTCTGCAGTTACGTCAAAGTACGAAAATTGAATATCGAATATCTCGTGAACGGTAAGATTTAAAGGGATGAGACTCGGTGAAATTTCCAATCTTAGAGGAGAATATGAAAGATAAAAATTTCCGACGAATCAAGTTTTTGACGTCCTTGTTCGTTCATTGGTTTTTTTTTTTTTTTTTTTTCTTTATTAATTTTTGAACGTGCCCATATAAATAATTCTCAAATTCGTGACTAAAATAAATTATGAACAAATTTCGTTGAATTTGCAATTATGCAGACCTACGTATATACTATAAGAAATATGTGCCAAGACGAATCAACGTTATCTTTTTTTCGATCTTTCATCTCACGAATCTCTATAATTACGTCAAACACTGAATCCCTCTTATTATAGTCCAAGTGATGCCTCAATTGACAATAATTAGATTTTCCATTTAACTAACACGCAAGATACTTACATCGTGTTAATAATTTTCCTAATAACTTGACCGGAACTTTAATGACATCATTGCCATTTTTGGAGGTTCATTATTTGGCATAATTTTGAAGAATTTTTTTTAGGTGAGAGTTTTGGGAAATAAAAAATCAAAAAAAAAATCGACTTGTTTCGGCAGACCCAAATATATATGTAGCTACCTATATATCGTATATATTATGAACTGTACCTACGGGTGTTCGCGAATTGAAAAGCTAGAATTCTCTGAAAGATATCAATGCCCTGACATTTTTCCAATACCTACCGTTGTCGTATATATTTCTATATCATGTATATACCTATGGATACATGTGTACGTGAACGGTATATGTATATACACAATGTATATAATATATATATATATATATATATATATATATATAGATATAATATACATTTACCAATACAAGTGTAAATGTGAATATCGCTACATACATACACGGCGTGAAGAACCCAGGGACAATTTCTCTACCTTCATCCCCGTATATCAACGAACGAGAGCAAAGTCGCATAGAAACTGGAATAGCGTCTAGCCCACGAGCAGAAATTGAGGCAATTCTACTCTTGACATTCGACCGGAAATTGAGTGAAATACATTAAATCAGTGGCTGGGCTCCGAGGATGGTATATAGCGTGAGCTACCGGAAATGAACTGATCGCTGGGACATTACCCCTAAAGCAAGCCTTCCTTCTTCGACTCCGCAACTACCGCAATCACTTTCTACTCTATATAATTTCAACTTGTACATAAATATATATAATACAAAATTATCACATCTTATAATTATTATCATTATCGTTATTATTATTAATACGAAAAATTACCATGTGATGTTCAATTTGAGTATGTTCCTTCTGCAAAATAAATAAATAAAAAATTTTTATTTTAATTACGACCGTTTCCCACCGAATTTTGGAATATTAATAAAAAAACACGTAACGTCTGTTAAATTTGCGAGATTATAACCTAAAATAACTTTAGCCAAGAACGAGAACAAAACGAACCGTTACAATCAGCAATTATTAATTTTTCTATTATTTTTCGTCTGTTTCAGGTACGTTTTTTACTATAAGAAATCGATGAAATCCGCTTGTTTAGGGAGAAACGCGGGTATGTATGTATGTATGTACATGCATACATCAGTAAGGTAAGCATATCGTATATATCTATTACTCATTAGTAAACCGAGTCTAACACTTGTGGCAATAACATACTGCAAGATCATATGTCGCGTTAGAACTTTGTAAATTTTGTTGTACTATAGCATATATCCCCTTGTGTGTGTATATATGCATATGTATGTATACGTATAATCGTACTTCATTTGATGTTTCAATTTATTTACCATCTGTTACAAATTAGCATCTTCATGATGACACGTTACGGGAGAATATGTTTTTAATTTCAAATAAACCTTGAAGAAAAAACTATTTTTGGAGCACATGTGCCTAGGTAGATATACGTATGTATATATTTCAAAAATTTACAGACAACCCATTTTTTATTTTGTTCAAATTTCTTCCAAACCCTCCGGTACCCTTCAGTCCTCTTCTCATGCTGCGAGCCCAGGAATCCCGAAGGGTTATTTTAAAGGGGCGTTAAATTACTGACTCCCTGTCAAGTATAACGGATAGCAGTTGACCGAGAGAAATGACCCGTCTTCTAGTCGAATTTCATCTTCTAGACTTTTCTTGCGGCTGCAGGTTTACTCTAAACGCATTTTTTTTTTTTTCATTTTTTCTTAACTGGCTAGACGTACGTTCTCAAATATTACTGCGTCATAATAGTAAAATATTATCGATAGGTTATGAGAACTCTTTTTATATACACATTATATATATGTATTGTGATAATGAACGAAAGTAGAAGTTATATATTTTACGGGCAGTAGACAGATAGCTGAGCTGTTTCACGTAATTTTCTTTTTTTTTTTTTTTTAGCTTTCCTTCTGCCATTACAATATACTTAAGGTATGTACATTACCTACATACAAATCTATTTACGAATCGTATCAATTTATTTTTAATTTTATTTATACCGCGTTTATGAAAATTCGAAATCGTCTAAATAACGAATTTCTTTACTTTGAATGTTTGGAACTTTTTAAAATTCTGAACTTTAACTTAGCCCAGATTATATAACATTCTTTCTATATATTTTTCCGCTGATTTAATGTATCCGCGCATTTAAAACGCCTCGTTAGCCTGCAACTGTGCTGAGTTTGATTTACTCTGAATATATACTTATCCTTCTTTCGTATGTATATATTTAAGAAAAATTTTCTCAGATAATAATATATACGGTGTTCCAAGCTGTGGTTAAACTAATAATAATAATGTTACAGATTTTCTACTCAAAGTTCATTATTAAAGCTATTTAAATCGTTCTTTAAATCTTTATACTTCTTTTTTCGTACCTAATTTCAATAAAAATCTTTTATGTATATTATACAGAGATGTTCTCTTTAAACTATACACTAGACAGCGCAAGCGCGAGTTTCACCGTCTGCTAATGCAGGCTGGCCATCACAAGTTTTAAATCATCAACATCTGTTTTTGCCAGTCTGCAAGCGGTTGATTCGGATGTTTGAGACTAGAATCGAGGTTAGAATTTTACGAAAGTTGGCTCTCCTGGCTCACAGACTCAAATATCATCGCGAGACGAACTCACCGACCAATCAAATCGAATTATTTAAAGCATGCGCTGCTGTCGACTGTATATAGTTTGAAAAGAACATATCTCGGTATATACTTTTATTTTCTTTTCCACTTCTGATTATTTTACTACGCTCATAATTTTGATGAGTTAAATTTTTTATTATCGATCTTATCTAATTAATTTTTTAAATCAGTTTTGTCTCCACAAAGTTTGTCGTGTAAAATTATTAATAATTAGCGATTACTGATTAGATTTTGATCTTGTTTTAATTGAACAATATTAAGTTTCTTGTATTGCGATAATCGATAATAGTTTGTCAACGATGCGATAACGATTTTATTTTTTATTTTTTTTATATCTTTTTTTTATCTTGTTAGCGTTTTTGAAAATTATCTCGTAGTCAATTCGACATTAATTTTTGTATTTATAAAATTATTTTTAAATCTCAAATTGACGTCAATGATACGTTACTATCTTCACTTCGCTTCTTCAGCAGTTTGACTTATAGTTTAGCTTGATGATAATAACGAGAGACTGAAAGATAAAGAAAAGAAGAAAAAAAAAAAAAAAAAGGAAGAAGAATAAAAATAAAAGAATATATACTGATAACAAAATTTTTATCCATAAATACAAGTTTGTTGGTAGAATATAAGGTTATCTCTCCGGAAAAGTTGTTCCATACTTCAAGTTTTCGGAAACTTTGCAATTTTATCGTTCGGACGTTAATTGCTTTCTCCGACGGGCTATTCGAGCGATACTGCAGGAAATCTTTCGGAATTTGTAGAGAAAAAGAAAACACAAAAAAACAAAAAAAAAAAAAAAAAACATTTCGAAGTGAAAAAATAAAAAAATAAAATAGAAGGAGAGTTAACCGAACTGATAAAAAGAAGAAGAAAAACAAAAAAAAACGGATTCTTTAAAGTGAAAATAAATATAACAAATAATGATAAAGTTTTAATGATAAAAAATCAAAAATATAAATACTCTTTAAAAATTGATCAAAGAGTATAGAAACTGAAATATCAAATTGGTGGCTAAGTAGGAAGTTAGAAATTTTAACCAATTTAAATAAATCACCATGTCAATTTATCTGTCAACCCCACTTGTTGACTACCGGTTTTTATTACGTGCCCTAATTTTAAGTGATAAACTAATTAATCTTTAGACTAGCTACTTCTCGCGTTATATTATACATATATATGAATGTACTTACTATATTTTTAATCTAGACAATATTATGTTATATAATGATTAATTAGATACATATAATTCATACATGATAATTATTTTTATATATATATGTATATATTATATACAGGGTGAGTTTTTTTTAGAGTGTGACAAGGGAATATATCGAGAACGGTTTGAGGTATTGAAAAAAAATATTATACGAATAATTGATGGCACATAAGGGGGTTTTTATCTGGGCCATATGAAATTTCAATGGATCAAGACACCTCAAGGATATCAAGTTCAACTTTGTTTTTTTCAAATAGAAACGTATATCTTTGATTATGAAATTTTGTTTTAGTTGAAAAATCAAACAACTTTTGTATGAAACATTTTTTTGTGAGACATCAATTTTTTGTGATATTCAGTCGAACAACTAGAGATTTTTCAAATTTTAAGATTGCTTCACCTCCAAACTATCAAGTTCAAAGAAAAGTTTCAAGAAACAAAAATTGCGTAATTTCATGCAAAGAATCTTGAATAATATTTCTTTCAGAAGTTTTTTTTAACAATTTTTGATTTTTTTTTTTCACGCAATTAAAGAAACTGCAGTAAAAATTTACAACGAAAAATTCCGCAATTATTTTCCAAAATTCTCTGTATGAAATTACGCAATTTTTGTCTCTTACAACTTTTCGCCGAACTTGATAGTTTGGAGGTGAACTGATTTTAAAAGTTGAAAAATCTTTGATTGTTCGGTTGAATATCACAAAAAAATAATGTCTCACAAAAAAATGTTTCATACAAAATTCGTTTGATTTTTCAACTGGGACAAAATTTCGTAATTAAAAATATACGTTTATGTTAAAAAAAAAAAAAGTTGGCCTTGATATCCTCGAGGTGTCTTGATCCATTGAAATTTTATATAGCCCAGATTAAGACCCTCTTCGTGCCATTAATATTTTTTTTTAATATCTCAAATCGTTCTCGACCTATTCCCTTGTCACACTTTAAAAAATTCACCCTGTATATGCGTAAATCAATTTAAAGTGATTAAAATTTTGGACAAGATATTCAATCATTGAACATACTTAAAATCGTTAATAAAAGTTTCTAACTCAGGTGCTCCCTTCGAATGAATCAATTTAAAAGTTCGTTTCAATTTAACAAAAAAAAAAAAAACTAGGGTTCGCCTCGTGCGTTTGGGATTTATTTCTTTAACGTGGTAATAGAATAGTTGGTCCAAGGCAGTTCAGAATCTATCGTATAAGATTTACGACTCGCGTGCTTTGAAGAGTGGCGGATTTTTCAATGCCTCAAATATTTCATCCGTCTAAATCAGGTACGTATAAATATGTACACCCTGTATACCTTTATACCCGTAAACAGAGTTTTATATCGGATGCTTAACCACGTATGGTATATTCCTCGCACATCGCTCTATAAGATTGCAGAGGCCTTCTCGATGTGGATTCTCCACAATATATCGTAAACATATCTAAATGTGTTGAAAAAAAATGTATAAAGTATAAAAAGATCCGCATATATAAGATCTGTTATTATAATTTGTAACGGTTGAGGGAAATGTCGTTTCCGGAAATCAAGAAAAAATAAATAAATAAATAAAAAATCGTATAAACGATATCCTCCGCCATTTCCATCTGAACGATTCGATCGTTTTCACGTCTCAAATGTTAAAAGTCAAGAGCAAAAAGTCCTTCCTCTTCTTTTCCTCGGTTCCTTTTCTTCCTGTTTCCCATTTATTTTCGACTTCCGTCATGCCAGATAAGAACTCAATCGCCTTGTTATATCAATAATGCATTATTTCGGTTTAGAGTTTATTCACCATACAACCTGGAGGGATTTACCTATTGGAAAATGAATTTTTTTAGTTACTTTTTTGCATTTTTAACATTATTTTCTTCGTACCTATACAGTACAGTAGTTTGTACGTCTTTGTTTAAGCGTGCATATATACACGTTTCACTAGAATTTGCGTTTTTATTCCACTGATATAAAATCTTAATCAAATAACCCGAATTTGAAGTACAATACAAAAAAAAAAAAAAAAATGAGACTTGATTTTAATTTCATTTTATGAATGTGGATTTTGTGACATATCTTTTTTGTCCGGGAATTCTGTGCCAGTGAAATTGAGTAAACAAAAAAAGAAGAAATAAAAAAGCAAGCCGGAAAAACAGTTTTTTTGGAGTACTTTTCATCATAAAGAAAAAAAAAGTATGGCTTTGTTAGGGGAAGAAAAAGTATAAAAAAGTAATGAAAACCCGAAAATAAGGATTAAAATTGAAAATTTCACATAAAGAAAATGCCCTATATATTGACAAACAACAATTTCATACAGTGCGCTTAATCCCAATTCGATATGGGTACACTTGCAATTTCTTCTCGTCATTGGCAAGGAACGCCCTATATATTGACAAACAACAATTTTATACAGTGCATTTATTCTAATTCGATCTGGGTATATTTAGAATTTTTTTCGTGTCATTGACAAGGAATGCCCTATATATAAAATTCTCAACTCGGAAGAACATATTCTTTCATTTAGAAAGGTAATACAGAGAAAAAAGTATTGGTTTGTCAGTAAAACAGCGAAAATCGATTCATTTCCGGTAGAACCGGAAGTTCGAATGAAACGAGACATCGCAATTTTTCATGCCCATCATTTGGTTGTAAAGTCTTGTGAATTTCAGATTTTTTCATCGAGCCGTTTCCGAGATCACTGCGCGAGTTTGTTAAACAGGCCGACAGACAGACCGACATCTTTCTAAAAACTTGTTTTCGGATTCTCGAGGGTCGAAAACGTGAAGATTCGTTGAAATGAGCGAAAGTCACTTTTCGACCAAAACCAATACTTTTCTTATATCACCGTAGCTGATGAAAAGTAAAAAAAACGAAAATACAAATGAAAAACAGGAGTATGGAGGTGACACTGCGTACATACATATAGATATAGGATATTATATGAAATGGTATTTTCTTTTGTGGATTGAAAGTATAGAAATGGAATAGAAATAAAAGTATATAGAAACAGGAGGGAAGAGAAGAAACGAAATGGTATATAACGTACGTTAGGATATATACATGGTATATGTATACTTCTGAGATTCAGGAAGACGATAACGACCCGGTGCAGGTTCTTTCTTCCTCGGTTTTGGTACAACGTCGAGCTGCTGTTTTCCTATCATATTCTGCATGGAAAAATTGAGGGCGTATTCCATATTCCCCTAAATTTCAAAAGAATGTATGCCATGCATCGCGATGTATCGTCTTTGAAATTATGGGTATGGAGAAACTTCGCACGAAGGTGAAATTTTATCGTCATGTTTTACGCGGCAGAATAATTTCGCTTTTGTTGTTGTTGTTTTTCTGTCTATAGTATGAGTGAGTCATCCTGTTGTTCAGACTTTAGATAATGCGAACGTAGTCTGGTGGGAAAAATAGAAAACAATATGATAATGAATTAGATAATATATGATTATCGTGAATCTTATATATACGATGAAAATATAATCTGTGTAAAGAATTTTTGTTATATATATAAATATGTAAAGATAATAC
Source organism: Macrophya annulata (assembly GCA_963924015.1). Taxonomy (NCBI): domain Eukaryota; kingdom Metazoa; phylum Arthropoda; class Insecta; order Hymenoptera; family Tenthredinidae; genus Macrophya; species Macrophya annulata. Next base: position 3,394,309 of record OZ001259.1, read on the forward strand.
GCTTATTATATCTTTATATCTATATACATAAATCTTTGAGTATTATGTGGGTCAAAGTTTGGTAAATTTTGTTGTAAATATTTGTTCAACCGAGTTACGATTTATCGATACCTCGACATATACTTATAACCTATACAGCCATACCTCACTCAATCCCCCCCCCCCCAATATTATTATATAGTCTTATATATTTGAACTTTATATTTTAGTTGAAAAGTTGAAACTTTTATAAATAAGAATTATATCCATTTCATGCACACATAGAACTTTGACATTTACCCAGGAGTTTGCCCAAGACTTGTCGAACTTTATTCCCCGACCAGTACTTTGTTAGTTTATACAGTACTTATGTCCCCACGAGCAAACGGTATAAGAATACTAATTTCTACTCGTTCATCTTCGCTGTATAAAGTCAATCTTCTATGTTCTATTCTTTCTTCATTTATTTATTTTTTTTCTTCATTTTTATCAACATTTTCAAAAGCTGCCTGATGGCCATTTCTCTTCCTTTCAACTTCACTAAGAATTCGTATAGTCCAACTTTCGATACTTTTCTTACTTCTTGACAAAAATAAACTTCTTACTAACTGTCCAAAACTTAAAAATTATTGTTACAGACGATTATTTTGATTCATAATATTTCTATTATCTTTCAATTTTAATATATCGAACTTTCCAGAATTCATATTCAATTATTCAACCCGTACGTATATGTATAATTACTTGTATCGTCTATAGTCTTACGTATAGTTAATTCCGTATACGAATTAATTATTCACAATAATTTACTTGACTAAAACAGCTTTTAGTTTCCCAGGTCAATCGTTTTATATATCAATAGCTGGTTTTCACTTATTTAACCACAAGTGAAAACGTATTTGCGGTTCTAAATTCATCCCGGAAAGTTCAGAGACCCGACAAGGTCGTTGAAACCTAAAAATTTATTGGAGGTTTTATTTGAACTATAATGAACTTTAATTAAAAAAATTAAAACAAAATATATAAGTAAGTAATAAAATTATAAGTAAGTTGAATAATTTTTCATCTTTTATGATCATGTCTTCACTCATTTATTATACCTATTGCATCTTCCAACATAACATATAGTTATAAAGTGAGGTAAATTGAACCACCAGGTAAATTGGACCGTTCATATCAAAAACTTGAACGGTCCAATTTATCTCGGGGTTCAATTTACCCTACTCTACCATATATAGGTGTAAAACAATATTTATGTATATATATATACCACCTTATGTGTATACATATATTTATAGAAAAAATATATGTCCAATGAGACAAATAAAAAAAGTATCAGTTATTTTTAATTGATTTTTTTTATTCATCACATATATATTCGATTGCTAATTCTTTAATATTGATTTTTTGTTTTTTTTTTCTGGCTCACTAAAACTCCCACTCACTCTTTTCCGTCTATGAATAAAATTTTTGGCTCGTTGCCTGTCTACACTTTATACACGAACCACTTTCAAGCTTATAAAGATACGTGTATACCTAACCACCTCCACATATGTGGTAGTTGAGAACCGGATTTCTCACGGTCTCGAGATCTAGAGGAGATACAGTGTATATCCTCTTATGTTAATCAAGTTTCGAGCCTTTTTAGGAACCGTAATATAACACTGTGTGTTAAAATACGTACATAAGTACTCTACAATCATCATCTTGTTATCGCTATTAGTATAAATTGTTATCATTACAATAGACACATTTTACCATATAAAAAATAAAATATATTTTTTCTATTTCTATATTATAGGTATTTACTTAGAACTGAAAATACAAGTCTGAAAAATTCTTATGTTCATTTTTATTATCATTATTCCCTTAGATACATACCTTGGATTGTATAGGTACTGTTTCATAGTTTTCTTTTCACATTGCAAGTCTCTCGAGTTATTAGTTCGTTGATTTTTCTCCTTTTACTAACATTTTTATTTCTTCATTTTTATCATCTTTTTATCAAATCTTCCAATTCAACCTATTTCATACGATATGAAATACACACCTATATGTGAAACTAGTACATATAGTATACCTAGGTACATATAGTCAAGGCAAGAAAAACAGAAGCAGTTTATTTCTTTCTTATTCTTGTTTTGTTTCTTATTCTTCTTTTTTTTTTCTTTTTTTTTTCAAAAAAAGCTTACTCATACTCAAACACGACTACAAACAATAAGTATACATATACTTATACATAGCCATGTAACGACGTCACTGTTTTATTTTAAATATTTTACCACGATTTTAAATAACATAGGTCGAGTTTATATATAAGTATAAATATATTTATATGTAGACGTATATAATATGTATACATAGAATATATACAAATATATGATGTTTTTAATACGATTTTAAAGTTTATCCAACGTCTTGGTATTACACATATCTATATGTATAAGATGCGAGGCTCAATCAAGAACTTAAACAGGACAAGCTCTAAGGTAAACAGCAAACATTCAACAAGCAATAAGTTAAATTGCGTACGTATCATATATTTGCGACAACATTTACCAACGCGAGTAACGAACGTTTAGTCAACTAATGTCAAACCTTAGCGTATTGGTTATAGTGCTGCTCTAAAATTCAATGGCAATAAATGGAATCAAGCTATGCTTTCACAAATTGTTCCAAAAAAATGTAAATAAAGTTTCGAAATAAAATACAAAAAGGGTCAAAAAAATTTTTTAACGCCTACGATTTCAAGTTGTTTTTTAGTTTTTTTTTTTTTTCATATACTGGAGGATGAAACTATGCCATCTGTACTTTTCAGAAAGAATATAACTACATGAAATTATTATATACGATATATATACATACATGGGGCATTCCATGACATCTCGATCAAGATTCTAAGTCGATGTCTCTGATTAGTTTGATAATTTTTTGTATAAAAGTACATGACGAAAAACGCAATGGTAATTTTTTTCAGAATTTTTCGACCCAGCGTATCTGAGATATGATTTAAAAACTTGAAATAAAAACCCACACTTTGTAAAATCTGGAAAAATTGAGAAAAATCTTATGAAATATAACAAAATTTTTGACACCTATTAGAAGATGGAGATTTTATAACTTCAAAAGATGAATAAGGAAAATAAAAAATTAAAAAATTATTATTATTCCATTGCATTTTGACATCAGAATGAACATAAAAGCTTATTATGATATGCCCCATATGTACCTAAATCAGACTACGTTATTCCAAATTTGGGTTGATTTTCTGATCGTTAATATATAAAAAAAAAAAAAAACCCTCTGGATATTTCCTACCTACTTCAGTTGTGTATAATAATACATAAGCTTTGTCGATTTGTAAATAAATATATTTTATCTCGTTGTCATGCAGTTTAGCTTCGTTATCTTATCACAGACGACTTGTTTTTGTATGTAGCTACTCTCTTAGATCTTTGTACTCAATTGAAAAGAGAAAAAAGAAAGGTTTTAAAAAGTTATATACACAAGTGTACATAAATTACTGTGAAAAACGAAAGGAAATTTTGAATCAATCGAAACGATAATCGTAAATTTTAAAATAAATTTTTTAAATAAGTTTCGGCTACGTCACCCACGCAGAAAAGACGCGTCCTTGGATATTTTCGAGACGAACGTAATCGTTAAAGTTTTTATATAATTATAATAGCCGGCGTACCCCAATTTTGTTTGAAGTTATTTCAGAGCCGATCAATTGACCCGAATCAATGTGTAATATCTCTTTATGCATACTTATATATACTGATTTACTTGATACTGACGCGATTAATAATCTTATTCGGCTATATACGTGCATAAATTGATATACGGTGGTAATTTAGCGCAATGTAAGTATGTATGTACATAATACATAAATACATTGCGTTGAAAGTACAAGTCATCGTTCTACGTATTTAACCGTTACACTTACGTGATCGTTTATAGTTTTTATTGGACCACGTTAAAGTTTAAAATTTTTTCAGATTCCGAATTGTCAGAATAACGAATTAATTTTAATACAATATCGAATTTTCAGAAAATTTTAAAGTTCAGAATATTAACAATCGAAATTGGATTTTTAGCAATCGCAATTTTTAACCTTCTGCGTTTTTTTATTTGAATTTTTTTTTTTTATCGTCTACTATGCAGACTTTCGGGGAAATACCCTTTCGAAAAACTACAAATTGGTAATATTAAAATTACGAATTTTTAACTTCAACTCTCGGCAACGTTTTCATGGTGAAAAGTTTTCATACTTCATCGGTGATTAATAATTTACTTATTTTTGTACAAAAACGAGGAGTCTAAGTAGTCCAGTTTTTATGCTTCCTATCATCAATAAGCTGCTCAAGTTCCTCAACAAGGAAAGAAAATAAAAACTAAAAACATAGAGTCTCAGTCGAGAACTAGACCGCTTTGATAAAAATTTTCTCTCCTCATTTCCTTATCTTTTTTTTTTTTTTTTATGTTCCTTCTTCTTTTTCTCTAGTCAAAAATAGGACTAGAGCTGGTATCCGTACGTGACAATCGTAAATTTGAAACTTTTGAACTGAATAGTCTCTATCTATATCCACCTCTGTCCAGATTCCTCACTGAAGGGTGCGGCCAAAAGATTTTTCTACCTGTCTAGATTCCTCCTTAAAAACCGTCCTCTCGTCCTCTTACCTAATCCTCTTTGCTGCAACATACACATAGGAAGTTTTCGTCGGTTCGGTTAGTTTTATCAGTATTTTATCAGTCACCAATCTAACTTCAGATTCGTTTACACAAAGTTTTATTTGTCTTTTTTTTTTTTTCTCTACCTCTCAGCCAGATCTATTTTTTTCCTTTTCCTTATCTCTGAGACTTCATAACGTAAGACAGTCGGTAGAAGATTATGTATGTACAGCTGCTTTACCTTGAGTTACATAAAACTCAAATTTCAGGTAGTATTCACAGAAATTTTCTTTACTGTAGGTATACATACCTCGCAAGTATATCTTGATGTGAATAAGTCATTTGCGAAAGGTCAAGAGATTCACCATTCAAGTGAATGATAATTTGAAGAAAATATTCCTCGTCTTCGTTTTTATATACGGTGATTCTTTTATTCTTTATTTTACTTATTTATTTGATTTCTTTGATTGTTTGATATTTTTCAAGTTTCTACTTCGTTTTTCCCAATATTTTATATCATTTTTTGATGAGTTTGCACTCAAAACGTAAACCCTTTCATATAGATGCATTCAATTTCAACTTCGAATCAACGTTTACGGATGTTACGAATCGCTAATTGCGCTAATCGCGTACTAAATGCCGTTTTTACATACTCAGCTTAATTGCGTCTGTATTTGCAGAAGCATTTTCAACCTCTCTGAATTCGTTTCCAATAATCACCAGTCTGCGTGAATATTAGCTCAATTTTTTAAACGTAAGTTATACATAGTTACACAATTTTATTTTATTTTATTTTATTTATTACCTACGAGTTCAAAAACTGTGGGTTCAAATCAATAATTATTAAGCCCGATTTGTCGCAGATTGAGGACAGCTTTCGTGTTTCCAATGGATTCTTTCCTTCCCTATTTTCACACCTTGAGGGTTTCCATAATCAATGTATATTTAAACTTGCGGTATAGTTTATCGTTGAAACTTTTCTCTCATATGTTCCCTTTTCGAATATTATTTTTTTGCAGTTAGGTTGAAGTTCCGAAATTTTTAAACTTTCGAACGGTCAAAGTTAAAAATTCATTTCAGACGATTTCGAATTTTTAGAAACGTTAAAGTTCGGGATATTAAAATTCGGAAAGATCGTAATACAGAAAATTTAATGGAGAGGGTACGAAATTTTAAGAGCTTGGTCTTCCAGATCCTTAGCTTTCGGAATTTGGAACCTCCAATACTGTTTTTCAATTTTACATTCTTTAAATCGACTATGCAGACTTCGGGGACGTACTCTTTCTAAAATCTGTGAATTTATATCATTAAAATTTGGAACTTGAACGCGGCCCCACTTTTGTTTTTATAAATGGACTCAATAATGGGATCGTGTTGAAGAGGGAGCAATTCTGAAGACAGAATTTCGCCCTGTTAATATCATGTATTTCTTATCGGCTATGAGAGTAGATAGTGACTGTAGGGAAATCGTATAAAACAACCTATTTGGGACAAAAACACACTTAGTTGCAGTTTGAAAATTCCATTATTTCGAGATAGGGTCGCGATATAAAATAGTATTTATGGTAGAATTGGTTCAACGAAATGAAAAGCAATTTAAAAACCGAATGGGACAGCAGGTGCATCGCTCTATAAATAAATTGAAGTCATTCATCTACTCGCCTCTGCCATAGATGTCCTATACGTATTTTCTGGCTTATATATTATATACGTAGAAATATACGTTTTAGGTATAAGAAAACGTCGCTTTTGGTTACATGTTTCTTCCATTTTAACGTTTTCATGAATACTGCAGTCTAACCTAGAGTCTGACAAGAACGATCTTCTCTGAAATAAATTTGTTTATATATAAACGTTTCGAAACTCGTCTTCTCTGCAGCACTTATATACCAATCGAATTTTGAAAACGGGGTAAAACCTTATACACGTAAATTTTATACCTACCAGGGCAACGTCGTAAACCAGTTATATAACGAATCAATTTCTCCTCAATTTTACCCTGAATTGAAAACAAGAACCGTGCTAGTACTTTTGTTCTTTTGATGAAATCGAAGTGATTCTTTGAAACGTTATAGTCGATTTAAAATTGTCTGAAATATTGTAGACATTATCTACATTTGGCTGGACCTGAAAACCGAAAAATAAATTCAGTTTAGTTCTAACATTTTAATCCAAAGTTACAGAATTTTCTAAATTTGACAATTCTTGAAATTTCTATCTCAAATATATGACATGAATAAATGTAAGTACATATATAAAATATAGAACTTTTAATTGTTCAACAGAATTGTAAAATTATTATTTTTTTTTAATATGAACGGAGTTTACTTAGCCGTCAGAGGGTAAGAGTTTAAAAAATTGATGGCTGGTTGATTTACATGAAGTAAGAATACGAGAAAACCCTACCTGTAGTAGGGATGAAGGTGCAGGTAATTGTATAAGGAAAAAGTGGAGTCTTGAATGTTTAAATTACTGAAAAAAAAGAAAAAAAAAATTCGGAGGATTCGTTTATGATTTAAAAAATTTTATTTCTTTTTTTTCCTTCAAATTATATATATAGGTATGTACATTCTTTCAATTATTTAAACGATATATGAGATTATTGTTATAGATATTTTCGAAGTAAAAAAGTGCCGATAAAAAGCGAATTTATGGAATGACATTCCAGCTGAAAACTATTAAAAATAGTTAAATATAAAAATTAGGTGCGATTTTATCGTCTCTGAACTCTGCCAAGTTCGTATTAACCAAAAAGCTATATAATTATAAAAATCAAAAAATGAAGTCAAAGTTTCTGTAATGAAAAATTCGTAAGAATTTTTCCTTTCTGATATTTATTTATTTAAAAATGTGCTCATACTTATTCAGATTTAGAATTTCCCTAAGTGAATAATGAAACCCACGATAGAAATGAGCCAATTTTACTATTCACTTTATATGCAAGAGAAAGTGCCTATTACATGCACGTGTTTAAAAAAGTAACTTTTGCGACCGCTCTTGACTTTTTACGCTCTCTCGCGTATTCTTGGCCGCTGGTCGGAAAACTGTGACTTTAGATCCGCTTTTCAGGTTCGAAAATCGCGAAAATCTTACCTATGTGACAAAAACAGTTTTAATTATGATCGTTTTATAATAAACTCGGAAGTTCTTTAATGAGAAAATTCAATTATAAATTTTCTGAATACACCCATAATTGTTAATACGTTGAACCAGCGTCAACCAATATCATTCTTATCGTTCAATGATTACATAAATTCAATTCAGATAATATATCAGCTATATGTAGTAGGTATATAAATACAACATATATACCTATATATTTTTTTTTTTATTTTGCACTCGCGTTTTATCGCGGATCAATGTGTTGATTTGTGTTGATCCATCAAAAGTTGAATAACCGATGCGAAAAGAGAGGCGGTTACAATATGTGTCTGTCCTTGTCGTCAGTCATTACGACGTATAGTGTACCTCATACTGTTCTGTACAAATTTATTTTAGGGTAGTCATATATACTAGACCGTTTCAAAAAAATCGACTATGTTTCATTTTCAAAGAGTAACTCAAAAATATTGTTCCAAATGACGAAAAAAAAATGCTGTCAAAGTTTGAACTCTTAATATTAATATTAAGAGGTGCCTCATCGCGATTTTCTATTTCCAATCTAAATAACATGGGGAAATTTTGTTTTTGAACTTTGGAATTCTATAACTCGTCAACGCATTAGTGTACTGATAAGACCAGAACATATTTTTGTAGTGAATTGAACGCTCTAAAAAAAAGGTCTCTCGTTCTTTTTCGATAAATCTAGCTATTTCCAAGTTGGTGTATCGGTCATTAATGGTAATTAATCATGACGAACTTGGAAACAGTTGGATTCATCGAAAAAGACCAAGAGACCTTTTTTGTAGAGCGTACAATTTTGAACAACAGCATTCATGCAGAATCTTTCTAAGTAGATTAATTTTCAAGATATAAAAATCGAAAAGTTCCACAAGACCACTTCCCATGTTATTTAAATGGGAAATAGAAAATCGCGATGAGGCACCTCTTAATATTATTATTAAGAGCTCAAACTTTGACAACATTTTTTTCCATCATTTGGAACAATATTTTTGACTAACTCTTTGAAAATGAAAAATAATCGATTTTTTTGAAACGGTCTAATATATACATATATATATACATTATATGTATAGGTATGATGTATTCGTGTGAAAAATATAGTTACCCACGTTACTGTTGAAGTTATCGCGAATCTTTGATCGGTGACAATATTATATTGAATGATAATAAATGAAAATAAAAATAGAAAATTGTAAAATAAAAAAACTATAATTTTCATTTACTTACACGAGTATCATAATTAAAGATAACGATCGAATTAAACAACTGTTATATTATACGATAAGAATTTTACTCTTATCATATTTTTATAAGACCAAAGTTGTACTTTTTAATATTTTATCATAATCTCGATGTAAATTATAAATATATGACGTTAATACTTAATCTATTAGATATAAGATGGTATAATTAATTCACTGGGAATTAAAACGATAAAAAAATCAACGATCGATATCAAGATTTCAAAACAAAGAAAGATCTTGTGAATGAGAATAATCTTTACGATTTTTTTTTTTTTTTTTTCCTTTTCAACTTCTGTATATCTGTTTGTTTTTTTTTCTTGATTTTTGTTTTCACTCCTACCTCCGCAAATGAAAAGAATAAAGTGCCTGGTACGTGACGATTGTATAAAAGACGCAAGCACGTGAAGAATCTCTGACTTGCATGAATTAGCATAATTTGCAGTCATCCACCGTCTGTACATGTACACGTGTCAAGGTTTTCTCAATGGCAAATATGTTCGATTGTCGATCGTTTTGGAGTAGCGATAAAATTCTTCTGGTCTTGAAGTAAAGAAAAAAAAAAAAATACTGTTCTCTCAAAATGAACAGAAAAAAAATAGAAGAAGAAGAAGAAATGAAAGACAGTGAGAGACATTTAACTGCGGGATATTTAATCGAATGAAATGTTCAATCAGCCATTTATTTACGAACGAAAATTTGACCTGCGGACTGTACTGTGCGGATGAACCGAAATTCGTACGTATATGTACATAAATACATACAAGCCGCTTTGTTAACACTGCGAAAGCACAACGGATTTCAACTAACGACCAAACCAATTACCATATCTGTAAACACTTGTTTACAATTACGTATAGCCTTGTTACGTTCACCCATTATACGGTGAATTCTCCTAAAATGGATACTGCAGAGGGGGGTATTATGGATAGATATAACAGAGTCCCGAATTTCGAATTCAAACTCTGCTGCGGTCGTTTACGAATTCGGTATCATCCCTTCCTCAATTTTACACAGTCTAATCTAGGTATAGGCGGAATTTCTTTTTCTTTTTTCTTCTTCACTCTATTCAATTTTCTCGAGAGATAGGTAGAGGTAGGTTGGTTGGTTGGTATATAACATATATATATATATATATATATATATACCTACATCCGGAAAAAGCTCGCTTTTCAAATCCCACTCTCTATTTTTTTTTTTTTTTTTTTATACACATGGAAAAAAATTTTTTTTACACCTACCTCGCGAATAGATGTGCGAAAATAAAAAAAAAACGAAAGTAAAAATCAGGAAACCAGTTGACCCGTAGGCCAACCCGAAAACTTCCCGCTGTGTTAAATACGTTACAATTAATTGATAATATTGTGTTTATAATAAATTAAAGAAGGTTATAAGTATAATTAGTTTTCCGTATACAAATCTTTTTTTCTTCAATTTCTATTCTTCGAATAATTTTGAAACTACTCGACCGATCGATTCCAAAATCTAATCAGATCTAAGTCTTGATGAACCCTTTCGATCGCCGCAAGAATCATTCAAATCGGTTAATTCGTTCCAAAGGTATCGTACGACAAAAAGAGAAATTTTTGTCGTGCAATATCTTTTAAACCAATCATTCGATTTTGATAAATCTTACGGCGATCGAAAGGGCTATTCAAGACCTAAGTATGATTAAGTTTTGAGACTAGTCGCACGAACAGTTTAGGAATTATGCGCTAAAAACATGAAAAAAAATTGTTTTTTAATTTTTATTTCTCGAATAACTTTGAAACTACTCGACCGATCGACTCCAAAATCTAATCAGATCTAAGTCTTGATAAAGCCTTTTGATCGCCATACGAACCATTCCAATCGGTCGATTCGTTCTAAAAATATCGTACGACAAAAATTTGTTTACACACACACACACATACAGACGTCCATCCAAAAATAGTCAGAATAGCTTCCTAGGATCCCAAAACGTCGAGATCTGATGAAACCTCGATTTTCGAAAATCGGACCGAAACCAATAACTTCCCTTTTTTATGAAAATTTTCATTTCTCATTGTGGGAAGTTAAAAAAGATAAAAGAAAACGTGTATTAATTAATAATAATAATAATAATTTTTGCGTTCAAAATTAACTCTCAAATTATCATCATTATTATTATTAATTTTTTATTTTTTTGGTTTCTTTTCTTTCCTATTCTTAAACTAACCTTTTCCGAATCCCTTGTAACCACTGCGTCGTGAATGAAATTATTTTTCCTCACGTGTAGTTGTGTGAATTTGAAGAATGTTTGAGAATAGCTAAGAAAGTGCATTTATTATAGCTTTAGTATAGCTATAGTCGTGTGTACAATCCTTGTATGTATGTATGCATGCATATAAATCGTTGACGTTAGGGTGAAACTGGTACCGCTTGGTGAAAAGACAGTTTGAAAATTTACTTTTATGAGATAACCAGCAGGAGAGGTTATTTGGGTTCAGGACCATTTTATCTTCCGGTTTTGGTTAGGTTCTCTGCATCAGCAGGAGTAGCAGCAGCAGCAGCAGTAGCAGTAGCATAGAGACTTGTGGAGGTAAATTTAAACGTATAACAATATATGTATAATATACATATACATGGATCGTGTACATGTACTAAAATACAATTTAAAATACTTTACGTAAAATATATGGCTCCCTAGTATCTGGAGAGTCACACCGGTATATAAAATGGTTATATCTTCTGAACATTTTATTATATTATTATTTCTTCTTTTTTTCTCCTTTTTTTTTTTATTCTTTTTCTTTTTCTTTTCCTCGAATCCCATTTGTTTAGTCCTGCGAATCTCGCGTTTATATAAAAAAAAAAAAAACCTCTTATATAACCAATTTGGTTTTAATTAAGTTGTCACTGTTTTAGGTGAATTTTTAACGCCACAGTTTTTTTTTTTTTCTCTCTCTTATATATACTTCTACTTTCACGGGGCCAATGAGAAAAGATTTTTATATTATTTGTTTTATTTCTTTTCCCTTTTTCTGTTCTTTTTTGATTTTTTACTTTCTTGTTTCTTTTTTATCCGATATAACTACGTCTACACATAATATTCTCAACTTCCTATTATTTTCAAAACTATATAGAGAAATCTCGATACGAAATGGCGCAATAATTGTAAATCATGTAATGCGGATACATCATTGAGAATTATGGATATATTTACAGTGGAATTTTACGCAGATTATACAATTGAGGAAAATCGAATTAATTAAGAACTGGTCAATACTCTATAACCGCGAATATTAATCCTATATTCGAGGCCAGGTTGAAGTTCTGAATTTGAAAACTACCGAACATTAATAATTCCAAATTTTAATGTTATATCAATTCACAATTTTTCGAAAGAGTATTTTCCTCATGTATACGTTTTTTAAAAATTCGAAATTGTCTGAAATGAATTGACAATTTTTACCTTTCGAAAAACTATCTCCTAAAATTTGAAACCTTTGAAAGAGAATATTTATATGATTTTTTTATTTATTTATTTTTTTTTTTACGATTGATGTCATGTATGTTACATTTATATATACATACACCTGTAATAATCATTACAGAATGAGGTTTATTTCCTCATCTTGTTTCATCGGGAATAGGAAGCTGCTAAAACCGATTATTATAAGCCCTCACGACTTAAGAGGTTTGGTAGTAGCCCGTAGCTTTGACCAGGCTTTAGTCTATACCTTAGTCCCAGAAAGCAACGGACTGATGTAGCAACTTTGAAAATCAATAAAATACGTCACAGAATGAATTCCCTTGGGTAAACTGGCTACTACCGCAAAATACCCCCCGTATACCTATACCCAACACTTCCTTCCACCCTAACAAGCAATAACTTTTCCTTTGCACGTGGCGTGTAATGCCATTAGCTTTTCTATATCTAACTTATATATATCCTACCCCCTTATACATAGTTTTTCCTAGCTTCGTGTAACAGAACTGAGTGTCTTTATTACATGTACGAAAAGCTGTGTGTCGTTGTCGTAGTTTTCACCCTCGTTCTCGTCCTCCGTCGTCAATAAGGAAAAGCTTTTTCTTGACTTTCTCGTTTTCCCTTGTCACAACTGAAGAAGAGATAGAAAATAGACACGTGGACATACGTTTATACCTATGTATACATTAATTTATATGAGTGTTAGAAAACACGTGGTAAGGGAAATACACGAAAAGATTCGTACTGATCACGTCCAGGTATAATATAATATTTTTATTATTTTTTTTTCTTCAATTTTTCTTTATACTTTCTCGATACTTGCAATCTTTGCACTATGGAAATTATAAGTGTGACTTAATTATGTCGTTCGGCTTATAAGATTTTGGGAAAAAGTTCTTCTGATTTAATTGATCAGATAAATAAATAAATAAAACGAGACATAATGTCAGGATTTTTTTATAAAATTATAATTTTTAGATCGAAGTCAAATATGGGTTGATCCAAAAACGTCAACTAATTTTAACAAGGTCTTCTGGTGGATATTTTATACGTATATATATACACCTAGGGTGTAGAGCTTTAATTTTCGTAAACTCCTTCGGTAATATCAGCCAAGGGATTTTCTTGGGTGTTGAAAATGATCCCACGTCCATGAGTAACGAACGAACTATGTAACTTGTCGGTGTTTTATACTATAGACGTAAGATTTTGCTAATGAAAATATCACATCGTCTTCACGGTCTTGTCTCAGTCGTTTTGTATATGTCGCACCTCTACTTATTATATTCCTTGGGTTGTTCAGTTGGGAAATTTAACACTATCTACGGTGTGAAGATCGCTTCAATTTTACCGTATATTTACAGCCCTTAAGTTAGGCTTCAATTAGCCCACTTGCTTTCAATTTGTAATTAATTAAATTTCCAATTCTCTCTCTTCTATCTTTCCGGTAACAAATTCTCCCTCAAGCTGTATATGTATGTACCTCTATTGAATTTCATCAATTTATAATTGTTCAAACCGCTAATGTAACATTTAAATTACCTACTCGAATATACATACCTAAATGCCTAAACGCTTTTACATAATAAGAAATGAGAGGACGATCAGTCATTAGCGAGTCAAAAATCTGACTAGATATTATATATCTATTAGATTAACATTTTCATCATCAACATTACGGTATTAATTGTTTTTATCCTGAATGACTATAATCGCTGTAGTTTTAGAATTTAGTCAATTTCAAATTGGTCCTGTGATTTTTTTTTTTTGTCAAAATCTACCTTTGAGAGATTTTTGTTTTTATTTTTCATCAGCTACGGTGTTATAAGAAGAGTATTAATTTTGGTCGAAAAGTGACTTTTGCTAATTTTAACGAATCTTCACGTTTTCGACCCTTTAGAATCCGAAAGAAAGGTTTTTAGAAAGATGTCGGACTATCTGTCGGTTTGTTCGACAAACTCGCGCGGTGATCTCGGAAAGGGCTCGATGAAAAAATCTGAAATTCACAGAACTTTACAACCGAATGATGGGCATGAAAAATTTCCATGTCTCGTTTAATTTGAACTTCCGGGCATTCCATGACATTACGATAAAAATCTGGCGTACGTATGTCGATTTTTTTTTTCAGATTTAAAAAAATAACAATTTGTTTTTCAAAATTTTGAAAAATCATATCTCAGATTCGAAAGTTTGAAAAAATTCTACTAAAAATTGAGTATGTATTTTACGAGAAATTCTCTTGTATAAAAAATCACAGAAAAGATTTGAAACAGCTTCGCCACTTCTTGATCGGAATTATACGTATCCAAGTACCAAAAAAAAAAAAAAACAAAGGTGGATTTTGTTGGATATCAACAGTCAAACGTGACTGACGTGGCAGTGAAATTTTTTTGAATATATACTGTAAGCATTTTGATCCCGTACAAAAGAAGACCGTATAGGTACCTACACATGGGAAAAGCAAACAGGAAGAAAAAAAAATAAAGTAAAAAAATAAAAAATTGAGGTCTGTATATAGCAGAGATTTTATTTGACGAAAAATATAAATTATGTGTATATATATATATACATGTATGTATAAGCCTTACCAATATATGATAACAACGAAATTTCGATTTATTGACTCGATTTCACGTATCGTACATAAAAAACACGTTTATTATGTACTATACATATTCAGGTATAGAATAAACGTGTACCTACCCTATACATACATCGAAACAACGGATCATAAATTTATAAAGCATCTAAAAATTGCTATGGCCAATGTTTTTTCTCTCTTTTTTATTTATTTATTTATTTTTTTTTTTTTGAACTGAGGTGTGGTGCTGGCCGAAATTTTCGACACGCGATATCGCGTGCAATGTAATTACATACATACATATATATATTATAAGCATTATACAGGGTATAACATAAACGTATACGTATATCCTTGCACCGAGACACTTATCAGTATAATATAATAGACGCGAGTTTAGGTTTTAATGTAGAAATATAGTTGCCCCATATATATATCGTATATATATATACACTCACATTAATATCGTTTTCCCCATTTTAGGCGTTTGCTTGCTTCCTTCCTTCCTTCCTTCCTTCCTCTCGTCCAGCTGTTTCGGCTAAAAGCTTTCCAAGGCTTTATTTGCGAAGGAACCCCCCCGCCTCTAACTCTACGACAATCTACACCCCTCTCTATACCGCGAGAGTGCGTGTAGACCGGATATTGCGTCGCACTTTGCGTGTTAAGGTCGTTTTCTACATATATACATCTACGGGGTGGATAAAAAATTTTTGTATCACGTATTGATCTCATACAGACAATTAAATTATAAATATTTAAATCAACATATCAAGGTTTAAAATCTAATTTTTTTAACATATTTTATATTTCATGAATAATCGACAAAAGGACCTTTCATAAAACTTATGGAAATTGTCTTTCAGTCGAATTTTTTAGAATTGCAGAATGTTATAACTTTTGTTGTTTTGATAAAAAGTTCGGATTATATAGGCACAAGTCTCGGCTATATGGCTCTATCTCACGTTATGAAGCTTGGAGCTAATTGTGACGTCAGTTTCCTATAATAATTTGAGATACAGCCATATAGCTAGACGAGACTTGTGTCTATATAATGAGAACTTTTGTATCGAAAAAGATAAGGCTCATACAACGTTCTACAATTCTATAGAAAATTTGACTGAGAGACAATTTCCATATGGCTTGTGAGAGGTCCGAGTCCTTTCGGTTTAATTTAATCCATTCTTACGATGAGGTGATAATAAATTCGGTGAATAAAAAAATATTTTATTATTATCTCACACTGTTATAATTGCAAATCAGAAACCGGCGTATCTTTGGACTTTGAATTTAGGTATTTTTGATAACGATATTCTGTATGGGGTATATCCGCTGTTATAATTTGATAAAAATCGTTATGCTTAAAAATTGATTAATCAAAAATCGTATAAGTATATAAACTATACGATTGAAAGACGGTTAAATTTGGAATGTAAAATTTTTTCGTATATCTACCTAGATACGTAGGTAATGGAAACGAGGTGATTCGTATTCTCAACGACGGGTATAATAATTCGGGAATAAACAAGACGTCAGACGTTGCAGCAACACCAATTTTTTATTTTATTTTTTATTTTTTTCTATTTTTTTTTATCTCGGTATAAACTACGAGAAAAATCGGATTTACGTGTATGATCGGTATAGGTATAATCTATACCATAGGACGAATAGCCGGGGTGGCAAAACAACCTCTGCAAATATCAAGCTACGATTTTACGGTAAATAATATTCCCTCTTCTTATTCCCGGGGCTATTTGAATTTTTTTTATTTGAATAAAAATATTTCAAATTTTTATACATATATATTCGCAGTCACATAGATCATGCCTGAAGCTGTATACTCAATAGACGCATACATGTACCATATCTATACATTATATACCTAACAAAATCAACTCCTCTAAATTATATAGTCCACTTTTAGGATTCTAATGGCTAAACACCGTGTATAGGTTTTATAGGTCGAATAATTAAAAAAAATAATAATACTTGGAATATAACCACAATTATTTTACTTAATTATTTTTGTTTCTTTTTTTGTTACAGGTAAGAGGCTTTCCCAATGATTATGATATTTCCCGACGAAAGAATCAGAGGTAATCAATTTATTGTTTATGAATGAATTGAAATTTTAACGATATAGATGATGATGATTAAAATTAGATTAAAAAAAAAAAAAATTAACAAATAAGTTAATTATACAACACGTTACAGTTTTAAAAAGAAAAAGAAAATTTTGCCTGGAGATGATACACTTGTCTTTTTATTATTATTAAAGATAAAAAGGAAATGCAAAAAAAAAAAATTTTCCGGTTCGACGCACTTAATCTGTACTCAAGTCGTGAAAGTGTGTCAGACTTTTTGAACCTCGAGATGTAAAAAAGTAAGAAAATGACGAAAAAAAAAAAATAGTAAAAAAAAAAAAATTAACATCAAAGTCTAACTAACGTTTACGCGGAGCGAATTTACAACCTTCACATAGAATTAAGAGATGTACATATGAGAAATTTTCTTAGGATTTAATTAAATGAAATTTACTGTAGATTATATCATCGTTTATAATTTTTATTTTTCTTGTATTCTTGTATTTTTAATAAACTCAAACAGCTTTTCACTCTTCATTATATGTATGTACACTACCATATATACATATGTACGGTCAAATTATGCTAATTTAATTAAATTTCTAATTACAGCTAATTAGAATTATTATAACATATATTTAATTATACGTACCTACGTGTGTATATACGTATTCGTCATACACTTTGCAGGTTTTATTTTAATTTATTACAGCCAATAAAAAAAAAGATTCAAGTTACTGTTTTTGGGGGTAATAGAATTCTCGATTATCCCTAATTCCTTGGGGTAATTGCTGCTTGCCTCAAATTATCAGGCTATATCCACTTCCTCTTAATACGTGAGACACAAAAATTCTCGACCAGTTCTGAGGGGGCGCCAAGGAAAACATTGTTTTCTGTTTCTGGTTCTGGTTTTGGTTCTGGTTCTAGTCTCCCATTACCTAACTCGTTTGTTTCTTTTTTACTCCACTCTAAGGCCTCCCCATTTTTACCAACTCGCCGCCAATCACCCTCGAGCTAAGCAGGATCGTGGGCCACGCGTTACGGATCTAATCAGTGAGGAAATGAAAAAAAGAAAGGAAAAACTAAAGAAAGAATGAAAGAATAAGAGAAAGCAGAAGAAAAAAAAAAAAACAAAAATAAAATGAAATACAATTCGCTAGAGGAGTGAAACAAGATGGAAGATGGAATGAAACAGCGTGTCGATATCCGTGAGCTACAAGACTTTTTTTTTTTCTTCTCATATTCACGCGTGATTCGAAATCTAGAATTGAACGATTTTCGTTCCTCGTTCCCTCCTCTTTCTCTCTTCTTCTCTGTAGCTGCTCTTGTTCCTATATTTCTTCCTTTCTTCATCCCTTGGGATACATATATCTCTCTAGGTTCTATTTTCTTTCCACTGTAAAGAGATAGAGTAGAGAATATTCCTTTTATATTCTACTACGTTGAGCGTTAATCACATGTCGATGATTGATAAGGAGCTGAAAATCATCGCAAGATATTTCCTCAAAGGTTGAAATCCGTATATTCACGAATTATACGATCCAAACCGCAGACCGAACGAATTGATAATACGATTTGTGGTTTCCTTGGCGTTTATACCCGATGCGTAAGTAAATAAAAAATTAAATTCTAACCAAAAATTGTTTTTTTTTTTTTTTATCGGTTTCACTAACTCGAATTATATTTTTACGTTTATCACAAATTTTACTCTGCAACATATTTTTAAATGCCAAAAAAAAAAAACCTATGAAACAAATCTGAAAAATGAAACGAGACATATTTTAGTCCAATTAACAAAGTTTTACTCGATATTTAAGAGCGATATATTTAGAAAAAAAAAAGTGGGCGTTACAGTGATGGCTGATTGCCTGTTATCCAGACGCTTCTCAAGTGCTGATAAGCCTGAAAAATAATCAGCAGTAATGTAAAAGACAGAATTAAGTGTTTGAACTTGGAACATTAATTCAAAATCGTGATATATACAATATTCATAAAACTGTCTGTCCCGAAAATAAATTGAATTAAAATTTGTTCTTTTATTTTTTTTTTTTTTAGTTTTTTGAGATCTCGTCACAAAACATGGATTAAAATTTGGATTAAAATAATAGCGTTGTTCTTACAGGAAATTGATTACTCGACGTTATTCTATTAAGAGACTTTTGAAATTGGATTACATAGAAAAAAAAAATAAAAAAAAATGAAAAAAATTGTAATGCTTTGGCACAAAACTTACATATGGGAATAAAAATTTATTTAAATCAAGTGAGAATAGGTTACATATGTATATGTATATTATAATTATGTGTATACACGTTTACAAAATTACCATAGTATGTAGCTCTGTTAATTTGCCACTTCGTCGAATGTAACTTTGATCCGTTGTGCAGTCGACCGAAGATAATCGTGAGTCACGGTATTACCTTTGCTTCTTACGCTTTGAGGGGTTGATCAAACTTTCTAGACACGTCGTAGTGATACTTCATTAGACACGGTTAGATTCAGCTCTAATCCCCAACGCGGATTTTTGGCTCCCGAATAACAAAAAAATATAAAAAAAATAAAAAGTAAACTGAACTTTTGGATCTCGTAAAAGCCAAAAAAAAAAAAAATTTGAAGTTCGCATTTTGATAGAAAATAAGAAGACTAAAAAATAAGTTGAACCTATAGTGTCGGGGGTGGTGAAAAAAAAAAAAACTAAGAAAAAATAAATCGGAATCGTTTTTTATGCTAGTTTTATGTATTATAGAAAATTGAACCATGGATCTATTTATTCAAATTTTTTTTTGTCGATTTCATTTTTTCTCGAAGATTTGGGATTTCCTTTGCCATGGCTATGCAATATAAATGTGTAAATAACAAAGGCGAGAGGTGGAGTAAAGTTAAGGAGGTTCCGTTTTATCGGACAATAATAGTAGATACATATTTCAATTCCCTTTGCCGCACTAACCTCGATACACCAGAGTAAATCCACGCAAATACGATCCACGCCAGTGCACACAGCGCAAGAAGGAGGCTATGAATATATTTACACACTCTGGTAGTCGGAAGCCTCCGAAGTTGAGTTTCCTTCGTATAGCGGTTATGCCAGCCACAGGATGAGAGAAAAACAGTGGGTCTCTAGGCGAGATTCAGCACGTGATGTTTAGGGAACCTTCGTGCTTGACTAGCTATTCGTAAATTCACTTTCGCAGACGTCTTATTCGCTCCGTTACACGTGAGAGTTTACTAACTGCACAATTTAACCATAGTTATACGTGTGCGTAAGTGCGTGCGTGGGTGTACGAAAATTATTAATTTTAACTGTAATTCATTTCATTTGAAAACAACAATTCTGTGTCACGATTGTACTTAAGGCGAAATGTAACGTTTCAAGGCCTCGAAAACGGGAATGGTAAATTCTCCGAAACTTCTGCATGAATCGCAATGAAATTTTGGGGGATTACGCATTAATCTAGTAGAAAGGGCCTGAGTATTTTACTTTTTCGAAATCTTACAAAATTTTTTTTATATTTTAGTTTTTTGAAAAATTTCGAAAAATTAAAATAATCAGGCCTTTTCTACTAGAATAATTCGTAATCCCCCAAAATTTCATTACGATTCATCCAGTAGTTTCGAAGAATTCACCATTCCCGTTTTCGAAGCCTTGAAACGTTACATTTCATCTTAAGGACATTCTGTGTTGAAAAA
This sequence comes from Macrophya annulata, assembly GCA_963924015.1. NCBI lineage: Eukaryota > Metazoa > Arthropoda > Insecta > Hymenoptera > Tenthredinidae > Macrophya > Macrophya annulata. The sequence continues at coordinate 3,415,126 of OZ001259.1, forward strand.
TTGAAGAAATAAAAAACGGTCCGGATTACACGGTTCGATTATGATGTTGGATCATGTGTAACGTATATATCATACTCCGAAAACGATGTCACTATCAACTTTCTCTCTGTACAAAAATTGTGTTTTTTTTTCCTCCATAGAATTGTATTTTTTCATCAACTCGATCGAACTTTTACCTAGTTTGATTTTTATTAACCATCAGTAAGACACGTTTTTTATTCCATAAAATTTCTTTCTGTACAAAAATTGTGTTCCTATCACAGAATTGCATTTTTTTTCCTCAATCTGATCCAGCTAGACATAATTTCTATAAAATTGTACCTAGTTTAGGTATTTGATGATCGACTGCGATGTCACAAATCAATTTTCATTAACCACCAGTAATGCACGTTTTTTGTTCCATAAAATTTCTTTCTGTACAAAAATTGTGTTCCTATCACAGAATTGCATTTTCTTTTCCTCAACCTGATCCAGCTAGACATAATTTCGATAAAATTGTACCTAGTTTGGATATTTGATGATCGACTGCGATGTCATGAATCAATTTTCAAGAATCACCAGTACTAGTAAAAGTTCTGCACGTCCTTATTCCATAAAATGGTATTTTGCTTGAGGTATAATCCTGTCAGTTAAGATTAAATCTCATGACGATTTCCTATTAATATTGTCATTCTGTTCGTGTCACATATATTCATAATATTACATGCGTATCAATTCCAATGATTTTGGTATATATGCTATGTGATAGAAACACATAGAATACTGGTGTAAACGTGTTCACCCTAGATGAATGTATGAACAATGCATATATGTATACATGTGCATATGAAATTCTCGCTGTGTACCATAAACCTATGGTATTCGTTTGGCGTAGAAGAGATATGTGAATTAACGTGTCTTCTCTGTAATTAATTACGTTATACTGTACGACGACGAGGGTGTGATGTTTAATTCGTACAACGATACGAAATATAACATTTATTATCGTGGGTTCATACTTCAGTATAGCTGTTTTATTATCTGTCTTATATATTTCACGGTATTGTACGACATGTGGAATTAATTAATCTTTGAATAGTTGGACGTATATATTTTTGAATATTAAAATAATTAATTTTATTTAATAAAAAATGGAAATGATTATAAAAAAAAAAAGGGAAAGAAAAAAAAAAACTATGAATAAGAGAAAAAATTTTTGAATTCTCATTTTTTATCTGTCTTATATTTATTTTTTGTTTTTATAGAAAATTAGAATTATTTGTGAATTAATCGACACGAAGAATATGTTGAGTTTCGTTTAAGTAAAGTTTTGCTGCTGCCAAGGAAGAAATCGAGAAGATAACGACCGCGTAAAATGCTATTCACCGGGGTAATGACCGCGATAAATAGCCTTTAAGTTTCATCGAAAATCTCTTATCATCCTGTCGCTATTATTCGCGATAAAATCTCAAGGATATATATACCTGCCCTAATATTATGAAAAAAAAAAAAAAAATTTTTTTTGCTAAGATTCAGGGAACCTTAAATTTTCGCTTCAAATCGCATAGGATAATACCCTCTGAAGAATTTTTTTCTTTTCTTTTGTTTTCTTATTAAATAAGACCCCGCAATGTGACTCTCACCCCTAGTTGTTTAATCATTTTCAGACTGCAGGTATTGTTATTCTATAAATTATTTTTTCTCAAAGACGTCTGCCTTTCATTATACCATAACAATTCTCTTTCTCGTTATTCTCCCCTGAAAATTCCTCTTTCGGATAATTATTCCAGAGATCTTCTTCGGCTGGGTTTGGTTTCCTCTCCTTTCCTTTCCTTTCCTTTCATTTGCTTTTCTAAGCTAATTACTGCTGTCATTGGTTTTTCTTTCCGTCTGTCCATTCGTCTTTTGTAATCGTTTATGTGGTTATTCCTTGAACCGTAAGATCAAGCGGGGGGGGGGGGGGGGGGGGGGGTAAGAAAGTTTGAAAATCTTGTTGAGAAATTAGGGAAAATTGGGGTTTAATTTTACCAAAGAGAGATTGTCTTCCTTTGCTTATAAATTATATGATATACATTCCATACCATACTTAGTTCAAATTCTGAAGGATTTCTTGGGACAAGTTCCTAATTGTAACCCGAATCGAGTCGAGTCGAGTCGAGTCGAGTTCAGTTCAGTTCAGTTCAGTTCAGTTTCATTGCCCTGTTTTCAGTTTGCTTGCAATTAGACATCTCCAAGAGTTTCAACTTTCCTTTGCGTAGAAGTATCCGGTAAAACGAGATTTCCGTGTTTTCTCATTGTCTGCAAAGTTTCTTTGAGGTCCCAAAATTGTTTAATTAGATACTCCGTATTTAATGAAAATTCATTTTCATATAAAAATTTTCCTATTACAATATGAATAATTTTTCCATTTCAAAATGAACCCCAACTTAAACCTAAAGTCTACATATAATCAACCTCATCGATAATAAAAATCTTCTTAAGGTGTTTATTTCTTTTTTCAAAATCTTTCGTCACCTGGTACATACTAAAAACTAGTATTTATATAAGTGTTTGACTATATGTGGAACGAGTAACGGAATTCCCTTTGATCGACACATAATTTAACCTGTGAACGTGAATTGAGATGAAAAGACAAAAAAAAGAACTAAGTTCAAAGCCACGTCTAGAGAATATCGAGGCTATGGTTGTTTTTCCTCGAAAACATCGACATCTTTTCTTCATAAGCATCACCACATTCATCCACATTAACATTCGCATGGCTATATCGAAACAGTTAAATGTATATGCTTACCACTTGTTAAAGTCTGATAGTGTGTTACGATTTGTCATACTTATGGCACGTGCATGCGGTTCTCACGTGGCTGGTGACGGTACATATTCACCTTCAGTTCTTTCCTCAGTCCAAAGTCTAACCGCTCATAGATAGAATAGCACGAATGGGTAGCCTCTGGGTTTATATATTCAAATACTTGTGAGAATTAGGAATGTCTTACACGATTTTAAACTCACATATACCGACCTTGAAATTTCGTATTTGGTTAATTTCTACATGATTTGATGTAGCTAATCGAGTGAAAGTGAATCAGTAATTTTTTCAATTTTAATTTATTAATTTTCATTCCCATTTGGATGTATATATAATGATCGTAATGTGAAATTACCTACACTCGAGACTTTTCACTGCTTTTTTTTAGTCATTTTTATCGTCACGACAAGCACATGGTTAGAAAAAATAAATACAGAAACGTTGGGGAATTGGGTATACCAACTACTTCCCTGTGTCTGGTTTTTTTCTATAATACCGTACGTGTTTGTGGTTCAGAATTTTTCACTCTGAGGTAAAAGAGTTTCGTTTTAGGATTACCTTGTCCATTCCTAAATAAATAAACACTTGAAACCTCATCCGAAGGTATATATCTAAGTATTCTCTGACCGAACCCAAAATGCAATTGTATATGTACCAACTTGTATGAGTGGCTACCCAGAGAATAAATTGTGCAGATTTTTTGTTGAAAAAATAACGTCAAAACTCTTGCTTTTCTTCATTCGGCAAACTCTGAAATGGCAAGTTTTTATTATTCGTTCTCAAAGACGAATGTTTTGTGTTATTAAGAGTAGATTTCGACCGTCCGAATGTACTTGAAAGTTTTCATTCCGAGGTCTATACATATTTAAGGGCTTTTTTTCCTCTCTCTCTCTCTCTCTCTCTTTTTTTATTTTATGGTTTTCTTTTTATGCTCTCTATACAGGGAATGTTTCCCTATTTCTTTCTTTTTTATTTTCCGCTCCTTACTTTCTCTTTTTCTTTTTCCATACCTACCTACTACAAAGTTTTGATATTACTGTGCGGCTGGATAAATATCGATTGAATTACGGTTTCTCTCTTGTTCGTTTGTCACCATGATTCAAGGAAAAACTTGACGATAACTGATCAAATGATATATTTTTTATTTTTTATTCTCTCTTCATTTTTTAGTCACGATTATATACGCTTTTCGAGCTTAAATCGACGGTATTAAATAATAAATAAACGCTCAAATTTATCTGGATAAACGTAAAACCGGCTGCCTTTCATTAAGAGCACAAAATATTTAGTTGGCTTTTATAAACGGTCTTTTATCACAAAGCATGATTACCCACCTTTGTTCTGATATTCTGTACCAAGTTATACGCTTCGGTTCTCGCTTGATAAAATTAATTACAAATATTTTATGGAAAAGAATTTTAGACTGTTGTGACAAAAATTCACGTCATACTCAAATTACGATGATGAGGTTTTTTATAAAAAAAAAAGCCGGAAATAAACTGAAACAAGAATATGTCAATGTGGTTTATACTTATTTTAATATTACAATTTCATCGACGCTCTGGTTGATACTTTACACCGGAAATTACGATTGCAATTTACCAAGGTGTCTGAATTTTATATGCGTGAAATGCTAAACAAGGCAAATGCAGTCGCATATATGTATACCGAAAGGAGAACAGAAGCTCCATGCACGTTTCAAGCAAGCAAAGCAAAGCAAAGTAAAGTAAAGCAAAGCAATGCAATGCAATGCAAAGTAAAGCCAAGGAGAGTAAAGCAAAGTAAAAGCAGTGGAAAGTTTGCTTCTTCAGTACCCTAGCCATCCATACATTACATGTACACGTCTGCAATCTTCTTGTCCATGCATGCGTTTTAGAATTGCAAAACGTACCGACAATCATTTTCCCGTGTAAAACATGGAATAGAATGACAAAATACCTCGTTTATACGTCAAAAGAAACTCATCTGCATTTACCACCAGCATCCCTGAATCTTACAAAGACACAGTATGAACTTCGTCTCAATTTCACTAACAAGCAATGCCTCTATGAAAGGAAAAAAAAAAAGAATAAATGAGCCAGAAAAATAATTTTTCGGGGTACTTTTCATCAAAAAGATAAAAATTACAGGTTGGTCAGGGGAAGAAAAGGTATAAAAAAAACAATGAACAATAAAGATTAAGATTAAAATTTTTACACAAAAAAAAACAGCCTATATATTGACTAACAACAATTTCATACAGTGCATTTCATCCTAATTCGATCTGGGTACATTCACAATTTCTTCTTATCATTGGTAAGGAACGTCCTATATATTGACAAAAAACAATTTTATACAGTGCATTCATTCTAATACGATCTGGGTATATTTACAATTTTTTTGGTGTCATTGGCAGAGAATGCCCTATATATATGAAATTCTCAACTCGGAAGAATATATTCCTTCATTTAGAAAGGTAATACAGAGAAAAAAGTATAGGTTTATCGGTAAAACAGTAAAAATTGATTTATTTCCGGTAGAACCGGAAGTTCAAAATTAAACGAGACATGACAATTTTTCATGCCCATCATTTGCCTGTAAATTTCTGTGAATTTCAGATTTTTTCATCGCGCCGTTTTCGAGATCACCATCCGAGTTTGTCGAACAGACCGACAGACATACCGACATCTTTCTAAAAACCTGTTTTTTCGGTTTCTAGATGATCAAGAACGTAAAGATTCGTTGAAATTCTCAAAAGTCACTTTTCGACCGGAACCAATACTCTTCTTATATCACCGTAGCTGATAAAAAGTAAAAAACATATCCCTCTATATTAAAATCCGTCGAATGTTATCAAAGTATTTCCAATTTGAAACCAAGTTCCGCAGACCCTCGCTACATTGAAACGATACATTTTACCTGAAATCACGTAAACGAGCTAACATAATGGCACATCGTTGACCCCACCTATATACATTACACTGCAGGTGTGTACAGAAGCCAGTCATTCTGCCGTTAATACATGATGATGGTGATGGTGATGGTGATGGTGATCCTGCAGGGTGTTGTCCATAGTTATGTACCGGGTTGCACACGAGAGCAGGACATGTTGCGGTTTGCGGTTGCAAGAGAAGGTCGTAGTGCTTGATCCTCTGGGAATTCTCCGTGTGTATGGTAGTTGTATATATCTCGTTAAGCAAAGGTTGGTTTATATATCCTTCGTTGTTAACGGTGCACCATGATCCTGGACAGAATAGAAGGTCTACAGTCTGCTAAGCTTGAAAAATTTCATCCTTCACTTCTTAGAGAGGTTTAGGTCAGGTCAGGTCAGGTCAGGTCATGTCACGTCACGCGTAGTGCTGAGGGTACGATGAGGACAATCCAGGGCAATCCAGAAATCTCTTCTCCCTTGACACCACCCTCTCGTGGTCTGCTGCTCCGTTTAATCCAGTTGGTTGGATGGACCGCTAGAGTCACGTCTCTCGAAATTAGGTCCCATGACAAAGACCTGATCTAACGGCAAAGCTACCCTTTGTGAACTGGACACGTTTTGGTGCATTGCATATACCTTTGTCATTTCTAAGCTCATCTTGATTGATGCAACATTCAATTTTATACTTCACCTGATACCTGCTATACGCGTATCCATATATTATATATTTATAGATGTCGGTATGTACATTCAGAATGGAAATGTATGTACACATTATGTATTCCATTGAATGTGTATGATTCATCAATAATAGATTGAAATTTCTACCATTTGAACTTTTAGATTTTGAAATAATTAAAAAAAAAATAAGTACGTTTGATAAACTCAAACTCATATGACATACGCTGTTTAATATTAATTGTATGAAGATATATAGTCGTAAAAAAGAAATCGAAGGTAAAATTTACGAAGGTTACGACCATGGAAGATTACAATTTTATTCAGGACATCACAAGCTTTCATTTCATGTCTTAACCATCAGTGTATCCACAAACATGTCCCAGTTCCGATGGAAGATTGATATTCTTGTTTATAACGACTCGTTAAAAATTTTCTCAATTTTGATTCTTCTTTCATCACATATGCCAATTTTCACATTTGTATTCATAAATGACATTTAACGTCTTTAACTTTGAATTGTCAGAATGTTATTCATATAAATTACAGTACGTATATTTCTTCGAATAATTGAGATGATCGGTCCTTTTATCTTTGATATATAATCATTATATAGATAAAAGAAAAGAGACTTGCAAGCTACCAATTTCATTATTATTATATCATTATTTGACTTTAACGAAGCTTTTGAAGACCGAATAATATCCCTCCCGGATTTTAAGGACACGATTGATTTCTATATGCTCTGAAATCAGGTAGAAGATTCCAATTGATTGATTTCTAAATCGATAATTTGAAATTTCCGAGTTTACCTCGCATCATGTAAAGATGGGATATACATATACCTACATATCTTCAAATTTTAACGACGATCACGTCTGCTCAACTTTCTGTATTACTTATAGATGTACGATTGAATTACGAGTAAAAAATTTATGCATTCATTCGTGTTGGTGGATCGTATTAAAATCAGATATCTACACTTCAGAAAGAGAAAGAGAGAGAGAGAGAGAGAGAGACGTTCGCTTGCAAGTTAATAAAAATTTTCAAAAAGATTTTACTAAAACTTATCCAATAAACGAACTAATCAGTTCTCAAGTAGAAGAAAACAAATCCTATAACAAACTACTTACAAAAGCAAAAGTTTACCTGTTAGCTAATAACTTGCTCTGCACTCCGAAGGTTCATAAATAAACTCGTTGACTATGACAAATTATCTAATTGCTTGCACTCCTGGTTTTAACTGCATCTCGTTCATAATCCCCCCCTCCCTCTTGCCTCATGCTATTACCACAGAAATTCATTAGCGAGCTATTTATTAATTATAATAATTAATCGCTCTTCCGCTCAGCTTACTTTCGTCTTACCTGTAAAATTCGTTGGAAAATAACAATTGTTTTAGAATTAAACCTGAAAATTTTTAACCAAAGAGTCAATTGACATTCAAAATGAATATGTTTATTGTTATTACTATTGTTATAGTCATTTTATGGCTCTTCTTATTCCTTTTATCAATTGAAAAGCCTGTATTACAAACCGAACAGTTCAAGGATTGTATTAAACCAACCCAATTCTTGAATACCATCTATGGGAAGGGGGCTAGTACATTCAGAGTTCAATAGATGCTCAAGATTCAAAATCCAGACGTTCGATTTGACTTAGACCTTTGAGAGGGTGACTAAAATGGGAGGAAACTCGCGAACTGTGAGTGAAATTTTCGTTTAGACCTTCGGAGTGCTGAGAAGAGGAGGAGGTCCTTCGACTGACTGGCAGTTATCGTACTGGAAAGTTCAATCGGTCGAGTTACCCTTTTGATAGGAATTTCCTTTCTATAGTCACGGTTTTGAGAATCAGTCAGTCAGTCAGATTTTGAGGTCTTACGATTCCTCTCGATGTTTATCGCTTTAATTCACATTATATAATATCCTTAGCTCTGGTTAATCCAACAATTGAATAAACTGCAGAGATCGTACGAAGAATAGAAAAAATGAAAAAAATAGACTCGTAAAGTACCATAAAACTTATAATCTAATATTGTTATAACCGAAATCCTATATATTTCCACCAACTTGGCCTAAGGAAAAGCCGCCCTCCTTAGGAAAGTTTTAATGGCGTCACATAACGGGCTAGGTATGTCTGGAACAAAGCTTAAACAGTTGGTACAAACTATAACGACGTTATACAGGTATATAACTACAAGCAATATCGTTCGAGGAACCAAATTTAGTCAAGTAGTTAGCTCACCTATACAACGCGTAGATATTTAATGTATATACAAAATTCTCATTCTTAGAATCACTTAGCTCTCTTTATTCGTAAAAATTCATTTCTCTATATATAATCAATGATTTTTTATTTTTTTATTTTTTTTTTTTGTTTCATTTTCTCTCAGATATTCTTCGTCACGTATTATTAGATCAGTACCTATACAGGAGTTGATTACATAGCCTGAAGAAATCTTAATTTAATCTGTTGAGAAGGTCGTTTAAATCGTTTCACTGCACTGATCTATCGATCGGATGATAAAATTAATAAATAAATGTTAAAAAGTAGTTAAAAACGTTTAACCATTCTTAGTTTTTTATTTTTTAATTCATTGGTCTTTTTTTTTTTTTTTGATGTGGCTAGTCAAAAGAAGATAGAGATAGTCATTAACTTCGTGGTAAAAAAAATATATATACATATACATATATATATAGAACGAGGATAAAGAGGATAAGGTTTTTGTTTACGGCCCTGTGTGGGCTAAATAAAATGGGCTAATAAAAATTAATGGCGATTGCCCAACATATAGGTTTTTTTTTATGTATGTATGTATGTATGTACATGCCTAAGTCGTGTCGACGGTGTTTGGGTGTGTGGATATTATAGAGAAGAGCCCACACGGGATAGTAATTTCCAATGTAACGTCTACTGGGATTAATTTTATAGCTACGTTGAGTAAAGAGGAACACATGTGACTTTTGCAAAAAAAACAAAAAAAAAAATTTCGATGACCCTGACTCTTAATAAATAAAATAACACATGTTCGCTACACCGCGATCTTAAGTATCATATGAAAATAAGAAAAACTGTTAAATTATATACTCGTGTATTATACGAACTCTGAACTTCAACAAAAATTTATAAACCAGCAAAAAAATAGCTCTTAAAATGAATTTGAACTTTTGTTACAAAATTCAACGAATTTCAATTGAAACAAAATTAGATATTACGATTAATACGTACTTTAAAATAAATTAGCGTATTACTGTACACGAAATTTCCCGATGATATTACTTTGTGCGTATTCAGCTACCAAAATCCACCAAATCATCATTAAGTTCATCTTAATGAATTGACTGTTACCGTCACTGTTAAGATTTAACCAGATATTTAATCCTCAATTAAATTTTTCGATTAATTGGAAGAAAAGAGATGAAAGATGTTGTTTTTTTAGTTCTTTATGAACCCCTTGATAAATTCTATAGGATACATATTTATATGTATGTACAGAACGCACGGAACGGTCAGTATATATGAAGTACATTAATGATTTTTAATATCGAAATACTGTAGAGTCGTAAACGTGTATAATTGCTTGGCAATACCTCTGCAATTATAGTCGTTAACAAACGTTTCGTAAAGAATTTCAAACGACTTTGGGCTATATAGTCGACCCTCACGTCTGAACTATAAGTCTTAACATTCGTAGCTATTATACAGGTTTGCTCCTAAGCCCGATAACGACTTCTTAGGTTTCGCTCGTGGTATAGGGTAAGTACCTATACGTAGGTATCCGGGACCAAAAAGCACACTATAGGTATATAATATGTAGTTAAACCCTCAAAGTAAGAAGGTACCTTGCTCAAGTTCTGAAACGAAACGTTGGCGGAATTTTTTGATCCGAAACAAAAGCATTCACAAAAGAAAAAATGTAAAAAGGAAAAATTAAGCGAAAAGTCTCGACGATGGAAATTTTATTTATCTTACAAAATTTTCGTTACTTTTTCTTTCAACATCAAATAAACTTTCAGTCGTGTAATTATATATTTTCGTAACTAGGTGCATGAGCAGGTCAAAAGGTACTTTGAATTTGTCGTTCGGTTGACGAGGGCCAATTAACACGGTTAAAATCCTCTACAGGACGTGTGTTTTGGTGGTTCGGGTTTTGCGAACGGATCAACTACTTCCCTTATGGCTTGTAGGTACGACCCTTTTTGGCTTGGGTTAAAATCTAACCATGTTTTTCTTTTAACTTTTGATAAACTCGCCTGGCCAACCTCCTTCCCCCTCTCCCTATGTTTACGCTAGAACAGTTTACTAAATGGATAAACAAATATGGTGGAAAACGTAAGCCCTGAAAACTCGGATTAGCTTTCAAAGGACGCATTCAAAAGTTTTCATGAAAACAGTCTTCCTTTGTGTCGATACTATACCATAGCCATATCACCACTGACATAGATATATAAGATACTCACTGACTATGAAATGCTAAATTCCATTCCAGATTCCTTAACTCGAGATAGTTCTCGTCTCAACTTCTGAAACAAATATTCATTATACTAAATTTGTTTCTTACAGTTTAGAATCGTATGAATATGAAACAATACGCTTTATTCAATCATAACCTCGTCACAGACGTTTAGTCAAAATATATATGAAGAAACTTTATCCATTTCTTCTACAGTATTCTTGAATTAAGTACTTTAGCAGTTATAAAGAAACGATAAAAATTTTGGTATGAAAATAAAAAAGTATAGATATATGTATATTTTTTTTTGTTGCAATATTGATTAGAAAAACGGATTTGATGTTACTGAACGTTTAAATACTTCGAGGGAGAGAACGTTGCCTGGTAGAGAATCCATAGTGAGAATGTTTAAAGTTGTAATTGATTCTTTTATCAATAAACCCGATGAACGTCGTTGGTTGAGAATAAGGAAGGCCCTTAGATACTTGGAATTAATTAAGTTCTCAGTGTTCCTCGTTAACAGTTTTCCTCAAATTCTCTCCCTAATAAAGTCTCTGATGATGATCCTTCGAACGAACATACCTAACCGTAAAACGTAAAATGTAAAAGGTAAAACAGAAAATTAACGACTGCGCAGATACTTTTTCACTCAGATTTTATCAACTTTCTTATTAGTTGAAGATATCGAGCTCTTTATATAATGAGATGTCGACAACTACATACCATCCTCCCTATATAACAGCCATCTTGAATCTTTTTAAAAAAAAAGTAAATATATGTATGTGTATATTAATTATTAATTTTATAAATAAATTAATTTGAAAAATCAGGAAACCGGTCGACCTGTAGGCCAACCCTGAAACTTCCCACTGTGTTAAATACGTTACAATTAATTGATAATATTGTGTTTATAATAAATTAAAGAAGGTTATAAGTATAATTAGTTTTCCGTATACAAATCTTTTTTTCTTCAATTTCTATTCTTCGAATAACTTTGAAACTACTCGACCGATCGATTCCAAAATCTAATCAGATCTAAGTCTTGATGAACCCTTTCGATCGCCGTAAGAATCATTCAAATCGGTTAATTCGTTCCAAAGGTATTGTACGACAAAAAGAGAAATTTTTGTCGTGCAATATCTTTTAAACCAATCATTCGATTTTGATGAATCTTACGGCGATCGAAAGGGCTATCCAAGACTTAAGTCTGATTAAGTTTTGAAACTAATCGCACGAACAGTTTAGGAGTTATGCGCTAAAAACATGAAACAAAATTGTTTTTTAATTTTTATTTCTCAAATAACTTTGAAACTACTCGACCGATCGACTCCAAAATCTAATCAGATCTAAGTCTTGATGAACCCTTTCGATCGCCATAAGAACCATTCAAATCGGTCGATTCGTTCCAAAGATATCCGAACGACATAAATTTGTTTACACACACACACACACGGACGTCCATCCAAAAATAGTCAGAATAGCCTCCTAGGACCCCAAAACGTCGATATCTGACGAAAACACGATTTTCGAAAATCGGACCGAAATCAATAACTTCCCTTTTTTTATTGAAAATTTTCAAATTTCATTACGGGAAGTTAAAAATATGACTAATACGATACATTCGAGTGAAGTAAAAGTGTGCGACCAACTCTCTTCTGGCTTATTCAAAATCTCTTAGCCGCTAAATCTACAAATCTATACACGTACTCGTTGCACCGGAAATCGTAATGCTTGCGGCTACCAATGCATTCTGATAACTTTTCTGAGCTAAAAAAAGGAACGTATTCATAGTTCCTCGGCTTTCATCTGACTTTACGAAACCGATCGAAGTATAGAATGGTAAATTCTCTTTTCCGTTTCCAGTCGAGGTCGTAAGATTATCCGTTTCTCTGCTCGTTGATAGGATATATGTAAAAAGAAATAAAAAACGAAAATAAAAGTAGAGAATAAAGAAAAAAAAAAAAAGGAAAAAAGTGTAAAATTTCAATACACTATTATTATGAAATTGCTGACATATTCTCGTAAAATTAAATAAAATTCTTCGTTATTGAACTGTGTCACGGAACATCCATGACGTCAGACGTTGCCCGGGTTACCCACGCCTCATATTACGATGATGTCGTGGTACAACGTGACTCTGACTTACACCTGGCTCACACCATGTTAGAAGCCACGTGCCACGTGAGCCATGGGATATAGAAGTGAGAATATTCTACCAGTTGTATTTAGGAACTCGGAGGTTATCTCATACTACTGGATTTAGTATCGTGGTAACGATACGAAACTGAAAATGCTTGGAGATTCTCCGATGAAGTTGATCTTTCAAGAGCCCCCCCTCCCCCTCCAAAAAAAAGATCCCGAAAAGGAACGTCATCGGATAAGTTTTTTTTTTTCAGCTCATTTCGTATAGTCGAAGGGGACTTTGATTATCCCTTGAGGATCGGTCCCTTTGACTTGCTGAATATGTCCCATACATGGAGACATATATCTAAATCGTAGATAATCGCGTTTTGCAAACTCAATTCATTCGCTAGAGGAGAATTACGACGATGTAGTTCAAGCTGCTAATAGCTTATATCTACTCGTGGCTAACGTAGAGGAATGTTGTCTAACCCTAAACATTGACAAGCTGACAACCATAATTAGGAAACGTGGAGGTACCTTAGCGGGTACCTACCTTACAGATCTTTCCACCTAGCCAACGGAGTTAGTTTATACTCTAGTGAAATCTGCTGAAATCTGTGCAAACACCCTCAGGGATTTATCTTACCTTTTGCCTTAGATTTAGCTTCTCAAGTTTGTTCTGTCCCAAGACTTCCATTATTCTCTATGTATACATATACCTACTCGACTGTAGTTCTATAACCACATTTTATCTCAGATTGTAGGAAATCGTTAGCCACATTTTATAACTCGTCTTTACTCTAGATTTATTCCTTTTTTTATACTCATTCTTGTTTTTTTTTTTTTTTTTTCTCTTAACTTAACACGAAATTCTCTTCTATGATTTAAAGGAGAGGAATGCCAATATTTTTTTTATCTAAAGTTGGTTTTATTTTCAATTTATTGTCAGTAAATCGCAGTCTAGATATTTCAGGGTGAAAAAATAAAAATATATGTATAAAAATTTTATTCGGTCCAGATTTTGCAGCTCTCCATCCAACGATCGACCGGGTTCATTTTGTGGTGCTATTCGTGTATGTGGATACTAATCGATTCAGATTCCATGCCTGATATGCAGTTTCGAACATTTTAGTCTATCTGACGTTTCAATGCATGTCTACGTGCCTCATGTCACGTACTCTACCGTCAGACGTATAGTGCAGGAATAGAAATAATATATCTATACCTATACTGAGTAAATTCTATGATAGTATATAATTTTCTGTTATACAATTACAGTCGCGAAATGGTTAAGTGCGTTCGAAATATTTGCCTATTGTGCAACGTAATGAGGATAAAATTAACGAAGGGTATTTTTATTTTTTTTTATTTGTTATTCTTTTATTTGATAGATTTAGAATTTTGAAATGTTGAAATGGTAATTTAATCCTTAGAAAATGAGTAAGTTTGTAATATTAACGATTTTCTATTATACCTACGGGAATCAGCAATTACGATTATGTCTGCTTCTTTTTTTGTTAATTTTGTTTTTACGTAATAATCGATTGACGTCGTCACGTTTTTGCATAATACCGGATAAGCTGGATTGTTCGCGATGTTTCTGACTCAGTCGATCGCAATTGTTGGTTGAATGTTATGCATATAGTCATGTATCGGCTATATACTGCAGTATGCGAAAAGTGTAAAATAAACTGCATTGAAAATTACGAATGCTGACGCAATCAGAGTGCAACGTTAATATGTTCAACTGTAACTCCACGATTTTCGCCAATTAATCGTTTTTGAAAAGTTTCTTTTTTTCTTTATTTTTTAAATACACTTAAATGAAACGTGTCTTTTTTTTCGCTCGATTATTTTTTGGCAGTGATGAAAATTAAGGCAAATCGAATATACGACTGAAACAGAAATTTCAGATTGTGACAGAAGTGAAATACCGGTTTTCTCTCTGTCAGTGCTCTGATAAAAATTTGAATTGGAAATTTTATTTCATCTGTTTCACAACAAAAATTGACCTTCTTAAAAACTAGTTTTTTTTTTTTTTTTTATTCTGTACTTTTGATTTTTTTTTTTTTATTGATTTGTTTTTTCGCAGCCGAATATTTGTCAGTGATATTCTAATTTTGAAATCTTTACGGATATGTTTCAATTTTTTTTTGTTTTTATAAATAATTGCGAAACGAAAACAAGCTTTAAATTTTATTCTCAAACAAACATTAAACGTTTAAATTCATTTCCGGCTTGGAATAAATTTGTATAAAACTCAATTTTGGGAAAACGTAATCAACGAAAATTCTTCATACCCTCCATAAGGACTTTCGTCAAGTTTCAACGGCGCCAAGATTTGCCTTGAGCAACTAACACATAAAGCATTAGCAAGAAAACCATTAAAAATGATTGATGGAGACAAATATCTATAGCTATGTATGTACATTGTACATACATACATGCCATATACGGATAGATTGTGGATTTTGAAAATGAATCTTATGTCTTACCATCTGGGTAACGTATTCCTGTATGTACATATTATTAATATAATTTGAAAATACAACAAAAAAGAATTGAAAAAAAAAAAAAAAACACACACAAAAAATCATCACTTTTATTATTTTCCCCAAATATAATAACTCTGATAAAAGTTTGAACAAAATTTGAAGGGATGAGCCTGCCTCTGGAGTCCAAATGGCTAAAATAACCGGGGATTAAACTCTGAAGTTACGAATTTCGGTATTCAATTATTAAAAATGTTTGATAACGGTGCTAACCGTCTACTGCACGAATGAGCGTGCTTCGCCTGTGGTAACAAAAGCTCGCTGGAACGATGGACGAAAATAGAAAAACCATCATCTAGTATATTTCTGAAGGATTATTCGAAATTGACCTATTTTCTAAAATTAGTAGCTTAGCCCCTAGCTGTGGATAGAAGATCTAAAACTGTTCATTTTCCGATATTTACATAGACACTCGGAAGTTATTTCGCCATTATCGATTGATCAGTAAAATCTAACTCCCGAAAATAATTTAATTAATAAAAAAATCGTGGATTAGGCATCGCTCTGAACGGTCTCTATTCTGTTCTCGTCTAATTGTGATAATTCCGTGGGCATGTCTCTTTGTGCATGATCTGAAAGACAAAGTTACTATTTAACCTACGGGAAGGAAATCCTTAGAAACCTGTAACAATAGCTCTCGGCGAAACAAGCGGTAGATTCACCTCTTTGCCGCAGATGGACCCTGTCCTGGAAATACGGATGTCCGGGTCTCGTTCTACACACGGCCACATTCTGCCCTGTATTCACTGCATTGTCTCATATTGCCGTAGGCCATTAAATCCGGGAAATGACATTCCGAATATAATATTGCTCCCATTATGGGATATTTAGGGGATGTTTTATATACATATGTATACACCGAGACCGATAAATCTCTCCACATTTTCTTCACCGTTATTCATTATTTACTCTTATGTATATGGGTGAAAGTTTACAGGAATTGATAGTTTTTCATATACCTTAAAAATGAAGTCGCGATTTTTCGAGATAAAGACTGATGAATCCTATCAAAGCGATTTTTGACCCTAAAATTGCAATAATTGAAAGTATTTCGCACGATTTTTTTTTTATCTTCCCGCGATGAAAATTGAAAATTTAGAATACAAAAAGGAAAGATAATGGTTTCGGTCCGGTTTTCGAAAATTGAGTTTTCATCATATTTCGACGTTTTGGGGTACCAGGAAGCTATTCTGACTATTTTTGGATGGACTTCCGTGTATGTGCGTGTGTGTAAACAAATTTTTGCGGTACGATATCTCTGGAACGGATGGAACGATTGAAATGGTTCTCATGGCGATCGAAAGGGTTTATCAAGACTTAGATCTGATTAGATTTTGGAGTCGATTGGTCGAGTAGTTTCAAAGTTATTTGAGAAATAAAAATTAAAAGACAATTTATTATCATGTTTTTAGTGCATAACTCTTAAACTGTTCGTGCGATTAGTCTCAAAACTTGATCAGACTTAGCTCTTGGATAGCCCTTTCGATCGCCGCAAGATTCATCAAAATCGAACGATTAGTTTAAAAGATATTGCACATCAAAAATTTCTCTTTTTGTCGTACGATACCTTTGGAACGAATTAACCGATTTGAATGATTGTTGCGGCGATCGAAAGGGTTCATCAAGACTTAGATCTGATTAGATTTTGGAATCGATCGGTCGAGTAGTTTCAAAGTTATTCGAAGAATAGAAATTGAAGAAAAAAAAGATTTGTATACGGAAAACTAATTACACTTATAACCTTCTTTAATTTATTATAAACATAATAGCATCAATTAATTATAACGTATTTGACACAGCAGGAAGTTTTCGGGTTGGCCCACAGGTCAACCGGTTTCCTGATTTTTTTTTTACGATTTTGTTTGTGACAAGCATAAAATAGCACAAAGAAATATCGACAAGATTGGCCACGGATCACCCTTGTGCAAATAATATCTCTGAGATGATTTCGCTGATCAGTACGAAACTTATAGGATATGTTTAGGATGCTAGTGGCAATCCGCCAAACTAGGATTATTACGGTAAAAAAAAATTTACTTTTAAAATAACGGTCATTTTACTTATAGAGAAACAGAAATTCTTCTGTACTTATATGCCCCCTATTTTGTAAGTAAATTTTTTTACCTGATAATCCTAGTCCGGTTGATATAGCTACTAGAATCCTGAACAACTTCTGTATAAATATTAGACCGATCAGACGAAAGATTCCAGAGATATTATTTGAACCCTTGAACCCTGGTAAATTTTGTCGACAGATTCCTCGAGCCATTCCTATCCCTAACCCCGTGAATTCAAAAAAAGGTTAAAAAAAAAAATAAAAATTCAGAAAATATGCGCAAAGAATTGGCAAATAAAATGTGTCCTTTGCAGGTTTCAATATCTACTCATATATATTAAAAAGCAAAAATCTTAATAAATACCGTAAATTTTTAACATTTTCATAAACCTTAAAACGTATCACTAAAGATCAGTATAAAACGATACGTTTGAGCTTTGTAGAAAAATGCATATTGATGCACTGTGGACCGTCGTCTGAACTTATTCCACTGGGATATAAGTGAGGTGACCTCTTTGTCTCAGTAGGATTTTCTCCTAACAAAGCGAGAGGAGGCGAACCCCTTTCTTGCAGGGATTCACCATCGGTCTAGCTTAAGTTAGTTACAAAAGGGTGTATAAGGGAGGTCGAACTAACCTGGTCGTACAGGGTCGAGTGTTTGCGGAGAGGCTTAGTTAGATTAACCATTTGGCTATGTATAATTTTATGTAATATCTGTATATATGTATAATAAGTAATGATAAAATTTTGTATAAATTAAAAATTGAAAATGCTAGTCAATACACATACCATAAGAAAATAAAATAGCGATTAGCGATTATAAACGCACATGATGGATTACTGCAGTAGTCTATTCTTTTGTTTTATCTCTAATTTTCAACGAGTTGGGGTACACGTTTTAAATTACCCTCATTGTTCGTTGGATTCTTTCGTTATTCCCCTACTTTTTTTTCTTTTCTTTTCTTTTTTTATTTGTTGTTTCAAATTACGCCTGGTTTTTTTGTTTTTTGTTTTTCTTTTTTTCTTTTTTCTCCTTTTTTGCATTCCTTTTATTTTTTTAGACCGTCACGTTTTATCCCTGATTAAAAAAAAAAAATGTATTTACCTGCCGATTTATTAATACAATTTCTTTTGTCGCTTTTTATGTAGATATAGGTACGGTTTAGTCTCTTAAGTATTTTTTTTTTCTAATACTTCTTCGTTTACATCGTTAATGGTTATAACAAGGTTTGAAAAAACTTTTTTTCGTTTTTTTTTTTTTATCATACAACGTCGTTATTATATCTATAATTCACATTCTGATTTATCGATTCAATTTTTTGCTACTGATAATTCGACTCTCTACATATATTTTGAAACGAAATCGATTATCTTTAGCTACTATATCTATACTCGCTTCATCTACCATATACTTAAATTAACCTGACTGAACTTGAGCTAAATTGACGCTTTAGGATAAAGAAAAAGTTCGAACTCCTGGATAAGGACTAGGAAGGTTAATGCTCGGGGTCAACCTCTGGAATCTTGAATGTAATTCCGTTTTACAAAGAGATCAGACTCACATTTCAGAGAGAATATATATATATTTTTTTTTTTTTGGTTTCTTCGATTTTTTAGCATTCTTTAAGAATTATGTAAATTGAGTATTAAGTGAGGAAGGAAAGGTGAAAAAATAAAAATAGAAAGAGAAAGAAAATACTGAATGAATAAATAAATATTGAAAAAAGATAATTTTGTTTTTTTTAAATAAACTTAAAGGAGTTAATTTGAAGAGAAAAACTACGGGGAATATAACCGTCTGAGTATAAAAGAGAAGATAAATGGAATAAAGGAAAATAGAAAGAAGAAAAATATATATGATAACGAAATGCCCCTGTCCGCTGGTACCAGATGCTCAACCATTTCTCTTGATTCCCTTGACTCGATCCGACGTACTTTCGCGTAATACCGTTTTCCGGAAGAATAAAGTGGTGGAAATAAAACAAAAAAATACAAAAACAAAAACAACAACAAAAAAAAAAAAACATTTAGTAAATAGTATAAAAGAACGACAAGGCAACGGAACAAAACTGGCCATTGGCACTAATTTGAACTCCCAACTTCAAAAAAGGAAAAATACATTTTTTCTGCTCACGTTGGATGACTGTCTTGCTAGCCACTTTTCCATAAATCTCTCTTTCCGTCTCTCTACCCGGTTAATATCACGTTTGTACTGCGTTACGGATATAACCTAGAAAAAATTTAATTTTGAATTAATTTTTTTCCTTTTTTGAAGTCAAACTTCTTATCGGAGGCCTCGGTATGGGGAGTGAAATGCTAACAGTGTGACGACCGAGCGTAAGTTCGTCACGTAAGACTCACTATAATTATATAATGTATAGGGCATTTCTTGCCAATGACAAAAAATATAGGACGTTCCTTGCCAATGACAAACAAAAAATTATAACCATATAACTTCAGATATAATTAGGACGAAAGTCACTGTATAAATGTATATTTATCCATATATCGAACTATTCAGGTACATCACGGTATATGGAAGAAGTTTTACTTCTGTCGTGGGTCCCGCGACGCACCCATTTTTTTTTTAATTTATTTATTTTATTTTTTTCTCTTTTTAACAGATCTACAGATTTTTTTTTTTAACTTCTTGAAGGCAAAGTTTCGTCAAAAGTTTTATTGTAACTGGAGCTGCACTCTGCCAGGGCGATAAAAAAAATCAAAGTTGAAAAAAAAAAAGTGAAACAGAAAAACAAAAAAAAAAAAAACAAAAAAGATGGGAACAAAAAAAAGTTCTAGCTTTGTTACAGAGTTGATTCGGGGCTCGATTCCCTCTTCTTCTTCTTCTTCTTCTTCTTCTTTTTTTTCTTCTTCTTCTTCTTCTTTCTTATTTCTCATCCGTACAGTTTATTCTATATCCAGCGGAAAACCGGTATGAAATTATAACAGGAAAACTTTTAGTATTTCAAAAACTTTGAAACACGTCCCGAACAGGATACGCGAAGGATTTATACGAGAACCCTTTTAATTATTATTATTATACACTTTGGGAACATTTTCATCGACCAATTTTCCATTTTCAATAACTGTCGAAAGTATAAACCACGCTCGATTAAACATTAACGATATAACTACCTCATAGTTATATATGTATATAGGTAATACCTAGTTCTCGTTATTCGAATATAATTTAAACAATATCTAATCTAATACCTGTTGATATGATAATTCTTATTTATTATACTTTTAGTTCGTTTAATTAACGCGATATACATATAACCATTCGTGCAATTAATTTCTCACTCAAATCTCTCTACTGCCTGCAGCGGTAGCTACTAAACTGCATTTATATATCTGTGTACATACATACGGAGAATCGCATAAGCTCACAGCTTTAAATATATTTTCAAAGAGACGTGTTTAAAACTGTATCAAAGGCTGAAAACGCTTTTGAGAATTTACTCTACCTACTCTCTGTAAATAAAAACATCCGATAGCTAATTTACTTTTTGAATTGATAACCACTATAAGGTAGATATTTAAGGGATAATAAAATTTCAAGTTTGAGAGATTTTTCAAGTCTTGAAAAATTGAATTGAATATTTTTTTTTTTTTTTTAAATTGTTTTTTTCATTTTTGTTTTTCTCTTTGCCATCGCATTTGTAAAACCATTCAATTATACGTAGACGAATACGTGTAACTGTGCTTCAATAATGCATCAATTTACCTAATGTCAGCCAATTCTGAGACCAGACATTTTCAAGTAGATTTGAGAGTGTGGAAACTCCGGAGTATGTATGTGAGTATGTGTATACATAGCGTACCTATATGTACTACAAGGCAGAGTGTCTAGAGAAAATTGGATTCTGCTCTTCAACTTTGAGATAAAATTTTCGAAATTTGACCGAACGAAACGAAATTATACGATACGATTTCTACTTACAACTTGGAAGTAAATATTTTAGTGACTTGAGTCCTTCCACAGCTGATTACTTAGATTTTGAAATACAATTAGGACTTATTTAAGATTTTATGGATCTTGCCTGGACACAGATTAAGTTATAAAATATAAATATTTCCTCCAAATTTTAAGAAGTTTCGATTAACGATGCGATCTTTGTTCCTTACGACAACCACTTCAACTCTTCGATTCAATCAATCTGAGTAAGGCAAAGTTCTTAAAATTTTTAATAATTCCAAACTGTGTCTAACAAGCCGGAAGAACAGTTTTTCGGAGTACTTTTCACCAGAAAGAAAGAAAAGAATGGGTTTGTCAGGGGAAGAAAAAGTATAAAGAAGTAATGAAAAACAGAAAAAAAAAGATCAAAATTGAAAATTTCACATAAAAAAATGCCCTATATATTGACAAACAACAATTTCATACAGTTCGTTTAATCCCAATTCGATCTGGATACACTTACGATTTCTTATTGTCATTGGCAAGGATCGCCCTATATATTGACAAACAACAATTTTATACAGTGCATTCATTCTAATTCGATCTGGGTATATTTACAATTTTTTTGGTGTCATTAGCAAGGAATGCCCTATATATATGAAATTCTCAACTCGGAAGAAGATATCCTTTCATTCGGAAAGGTGATACAAAGAAAAAAGTATAGGTTTGTCAGTAAAACAGCGAAAATCGATTCATTTCCGGTAGAACCGGAAGTTCAAATTAAACGAGACATGGAAATTTTTCATGCCTATCATTTGGTTGTAAAGTCCTGTGAATTTCAGATTTTTTCATCGAGCCGTTTACGAGATCACCGCGCGAGTTTGTCGAACAGGCCGACAGACAGACCGACGTCTTTCTCAAAAGCTGTTTTTCGGATTCTCGAGGGTCGAAAACGTGAAGATTCGTTGAAATGAGCAAAAGTCACTTTTCGACCAAAACCAATACTTTTCTTATATCACCGTAGCTGATTAAAAGTAAAAAGATGTATAGAAGACAAAAAGTTGAAAGTATGTTTTGAGATTAGGGTCAAAACACCCAAGTGCCTCGTCGTTGTTTTTCCATTCCAAGAAGACTGCGTATCAAAGTGACCTAACTTGCTTGACTGTAGCTGATGAAAAGTAAAAAGCCTGGTAATCAGCTCCGAAAAACACACAGCGTATATACAGGCCATTCAAAATCTAGGTATAAGGTTCAAAGGGTTGATTTCAAGTTCTCAACCGAATATAGATCGTCGTGTAAGAGCGATTTAGATTCTAACGACGCGACGGAGCGTTGAATGGTTTGCTGGAAAACGAACAAACTAAGGAAAGACGAAAGGAACGAACGAACGATTCCGCCGTCCCTAAGAATGGTCGTCGCGGTAGTAGCGGTAGAGTTTTACTTAAAAGCTTTAAGCCTGAAAGTGGGTCAGGTGTCTGCGCCACGAGTAGAGTTATGATCAGGAAAAGGTTCAACGGTTCCAACGTTACAACGACACTTATACCCGAGGCACGTGGAAGACTAGACTTCGACCTATGCCATGCCTTACCTACGTATACCAAAACTCACGTATTACCTACTACCCACAATTTATAGGGCGTTGCCAAACTGCTGTTGCAAAATTTCTGATATTATATATAATCTGAAAACCGTGGGGAGAAGAAAACCTTTTCATTTTAGGCTATAGGTTGAAGTTCCAATTTTTTTAACGTTCCTAACGGAAAAAATTATCGAGTCATTTGAGACGATTTTGAATTTTTCTAATACGTCAACGTTTAGAATATTAAAATTGTAGAAGGTCGGAATTCAGACAGCTAAAAACTCCGAAAGTCTAAGAATTCAACAATTTTATAGGGAGGCACGATGATTCATGCGCGAATTTCAAGTTTCGAAGTTTTGGCCTCTCGGATCTTTAGATTTAGAATTTTAACTCTTCGGTGTTTTTTTATTTGAAATTTTTCAAATCGACTCTACAAACTTCCGGGGAAAATAATCTTTCAAAATCCTATGAATCTGTCATATTAAAATTCAGAATCTTAACCTCTCGGGATTCAAAATTCAGAGCTTTAACCCTGCCCCTAAATAAAATTCTGAAATTTATAAGATTTTACATCCAAATAACGGAAATAAAAAATTGCGATATCATGTTCAGTTTGCACAAAATTCAATATTTCATTTTTGACAACACAAATTCTTCACGTATTCGATAGTATTTTCATTAATTACATATGGGCTTTCAAGCTGATGAAAAGTACCATAAAAAATCCTCGTCTTACGTCTCGTTTTTTATATCCTTTACCCTGCAGCGACTAAATCCTGGATCTTAATTTGATGAAGGAGCCCTAAAAATCGATCCTGTGAAGGTAATTAACGTTCTATAGCTTTACGACACCAACGTGAGAAGAGTATACTTTATGTGCGTAACAAAATTTCCACATGTGTTACCTTTCTAATTACAGAATTTATGTTAGCTGGTTACAGCAGTTACACTCACCTCTAATGACTCTAACGTGAGGTAGATTCAACCGTGGAATGTTGTTTCGTTACTATGCGAGGCGGTCTTGCCTTTACATATTTTAGTTTTGGCACTTTATCGAATTTCTTAGAGTTGCACGTGTATTATGATTTACATATTTTGCAGTCAGATAATTACAGAAACTCGTGTATAGTAGGTACACGTAGAAGTCAGAACCCGCCGAAAGCTCGTAGAATCCTTTTTTTTTTTTATCGAAATTACATCCAGCTGAAAAGTGGATATTTTTAATTTGACCGAAGAGTAGGTATCCTAGTAACGCGGCGCATCTCTATCATTTCTATTCATATCACATGCGACCAGAGACTGAATGATGGGGTGATTCGTTTCTCGCTTACAACGCACGATCCAAATACTATAAAAAATTATCACTAATTTCAAGATATGTAATTCAGTTAATTAATAGATTGATTAATAAACGAATATATCGGGGGTGGGTTTAGGTTCTGAATATTGAAAGTTCCAAACGGTAAAAATTTCGATATTTAATATTACGGATTCACAGTTTTTAGAAAAAGTATTTTCCCGGAAAGTCTGGATTATAGTAGATTTGAAAAACTTTAAATTGAAAAACACCAATGGTTCAAAATTCTGGAAGTTGAAGATCTAGAAAGGCCAAAACTCCGAAACTTGAAATTCATGTATGGAGGATCGTGCTCTTCTAATTAAATTTTCGGATTTCTTGCCTTTAAGATATTTTAGCTTTCTGAATTTTGAGCTGTCAGTTTTTCGAACTTTAACGTTCCTGAAAATTCAAAAACGTTTGAAATGAATTTTAACCGTTTGGAACTTTAGAAATTCGGAACTTTAACCCGGCCCCAATATATTTGTTAACTTCACAACATCTCAATTTTAAATATCTTTCTATATTTAATTGGTATAATATCTTTATTGTGAAATAGTATAAAAAGGCTCTCGAATGTGCTCAGTATAATTTTGAATCTCTCTGATCTCATCGTATGATCGCACTTGGTAGGTACTGATTGCAGACTTTGTACCGTGCGTTCAGAGATTAAATCAGCAAAAAAAAAATAAAAAATCACGTTCATTACTTACTCATCAAAAGAGTTGCAAGGACTTATAATTGAAAAGTATCTGACGCGGAAATGCCGCCTCACCCAAGCCCGCATATACCTACTAACGATCAATTAACATTTTTCACAGATGCTAAAATCAGTTCAAATTTTATCTCGCAAACATTTAATCATGAAATTTGTAATATAAAAATTTTTTTTTGTACTTCAATCTTTTTTCTTTTTCATCCAATTTATATAAATTTTTTTCTTTCATTCATTAATTCACTTATTTATTCATTTAACTATAATACCAATATTATATAGGCCATTTGCTGTTTCAACAAGTTTTGATATTCTCTGGGACACGAGTCTCGTATTAAAAAAAAAAAAAAAAAAAAAACGTATTATTCTGACTGGCAGCTGTCCGATAAGCGCAGTCTGCATGTGTTGCTTTGGTCACAGTGATAACATAACGGAAATGAGGTTACAGTTTGAACGGATGTCTAAAACCGCAATACATATCTCGAATCTCATTCAGCATTCGACATTCTGAAACACTTTTGAAGTAGATAAAAATACCTACAGAAATTCCATCCAAAGTAACTATAAATTCAACAATTTTTGCAATTTTTATTATAATTTCTATAATATTTATTTATTTTCAAAAAAATTTACTGCACAGAATTAAACACATCAACTTATTCATTACTAAAGGATTTAATACCAGCGGATTACCTTATGTTAAATAATTGTCTATATATAATATTTTTATTCACATCGTGTACTAATGGAACGGAATTACGTATCAGGAATTATTAAATCTATTAATAGCCACTACCGGATTTAGTGAGCTGCAGAAGTAATCAAGGTAGATATATTCTATTCACGTAACTAAATTCTGTTGAAAATCTGAAACCAATGGAAAACGTAGTTGTATAGGTATACCTATAGTCAAAGTATAAGTTGTGACGAAGCTTTT
Source organism: Macrophya annulata (assembly GCA_963924015.1). Taxonomy (NCBI): domain Eukaryota; kingdom Metazoa; phylum Arthropoda; class Insecta; order Hymenoptera; family Tenthredinidae; genus Macrophya; species Macrophya annulata. Next base: position 3,441,150 of record OZ001259.1, read on the forward strand.
AAGAGTCTGACTTATTTCCAAAAGTTCCGAAACCTTCTTCGGCACTGATGCTTTTAGCAGCCTTTCATTTCTCCTACGTTACTTCTTTAGGAAAATGATTATTCTACCTAGTTTACCTCCCACATTACTAATAGAAGTGAAGTAATGCAGTCACGTGAAATTCTTACTCGTAAAAATGGGGTACAGTACCTAGGCTAGGTATACACACATAGGATACATATATCGGTTAAAGATCTCACTGCTCTGCTCTGCTCTGCTCTGCTCTGCTCACGCTGAAACCTTAGCTACTTTTGTGGGTAAGAGACGAGAGATTTTACAGTCACTTAAGTTGAGCGGAAAAAGTTCCAGTTTGAAATTGCGAGAAAATGGATTCGCTGGAGTTGTGAGTGGCAAACGAGAAGAAAAGAGAAGAAAATAAAAGAAAATAAAAGAAAATAAAAGAAAAGAAAAATGAGGATGAAGCGAAGCGAAGCAAGATGTTGGTGAGGTAGAGCAACACCGTATGTGTATAGCTAGAAAAAAAATTGAGCAGGAGATACGATCAAGACACGAGTATAAAAAACGAGACAAAAAAAAAAAAAAATAATAAAACAAATGAAAGATTTTTAAAGTAAAGCGAGGAATAATAAACTATACGAGGAAAAATGATACAGCTTATAGGAAAAAACCCCCCCCCCAAAAAAAAAACAAAAAAAGAAGGTTTGGCATTACGATTTTCCAATGTTATTTATTTTACATTATACTTACGGTATAAAAGCTGAGCGGAATTTTTCCACAGGCTTTATAACTTTAGAAGCTTTAAAGTGATTGTTTTTGAATGTAAGAAAAATAAGAAGAAAAATGAATATATTTTTGATTGAAGCTGGTTCGTGTATTAATCCCTTTTGTTCAACGTTTCATAATCAACTGTTACAGTACACGGTATATACATATACAATCTGTATTGAAATCTTAAATCTTAAATATCAGATTGAAAATACAAGTGAAAAAGGTTTGTTTTTATAAAATATATCAAAACGAGCAACGAACCGTCTTCCAATTTCTTTTCTACCGCAGATTTCCGGACTGACGAGTTAAGAAAAAAAGTATCATGTTATTCACGAAATATGTCAAAATTTTGTTTCCAAATTTTAACTTCACGGTATAATCGCTAATGGGATTTCTTAACCATCCCCCGGAAATATGATCGTCGTTTATCATTCAACGACAAGTTATAGCTATAGGTATTATAAAATTATATACATACAGGTGCAGTATCAGACAGGTAGATATTGCGATGAAATACTCATCCCGCAAATATTGCAGACAATTATTAGCAATATTATTTACGATTCACTGTCGTCAGTCAATTATGTGATAATATCACATTAAATCTCTCCGAATCATATTCATCTATTATCGAAAGAAGAAAACAAAAAAACAATCGATTCTATTCAAATTTCATTGAATTTTATCGAATCATAAAACAAAATACAAAGTTTGCAATTATAGTTATTCGAATTATAAATCAAACGATTTATTTAAGGGGACTAGTACAGTTTGGTTTGGGAAATTCGGAGTACTCCAAAATGCATTTATTTTGTCAACCAAAAAAATTATTCCACATCAAAAGAAAAAAAAAAGAAATTCTTTAAAAACCTTTGTCGTATGATTTTAGGCACATCGTTAGTCCGATTAGGGTCGTTGAGGGCTTATTTCGTTCAGAAAAGAAATCCTCATCGCGTGAACGAGAGATTTTTTTTTTATATTATCCCATTGGCCAAGTTATTTGCAAATTAGTGGCCTAAATTTTTTTGTAAATTTTGGATAATCGATATAATTTTTTGTTTTTATCGATCCCTACGTTCAAAAGATGTAGAATTGTTGTCCGAAGGAAACAAGACATTAAGAGGTTGAATTGGACCAACGATGTGCCCGAAATATTCCGCCAATTTTTTTTTTTTTTATGTGAATTACACTTTGGCTGACAAAATAATGCATTTCGGAGTATTCCAAATTTCCCAATCTAAACTGTACCAGTCCCTTTAAGATAATTGATTAATTTTAACCAATCGAAATCGAAAAAATCGTCAAAATGTTTGATCGACTGTAACAGTTGTCGTCATAGGTAAATAAAACTGTATGATAAATTTTTCCTATACACATATACGAGTTGAAAATAAAAAGAAAAAAATATATTAAAGTATTAGGTCAAAGTTGTTACAGCAGGTAAATTCTGTGCCTCTCTTTTTCTCTCTCTCTCTCTCTCTCTCTCTCTCTCTCTCTCTCGTGATTTCTATTGTTTTGAAAAATATTTCTGGTATAATAACAACCGCACAACAGAGTTTCATCCCCCTTTGATATTATCATTTGTTGAGGGTCATTCCGAATTGCTTGCCACTGGCGAACTCCCGCTTTGGTATAACTGGGGTAGTCGTTACCACTGAATACCACACATGAGAGAGCCAGAAATTTTTTTACAAATTTGTGCAGCATTTTTTATTTTCATTATTATTATTATTATTATTATTATTATTATTATTATTATTATTATTTTTATTTTTATCTCATGATATACAAACACGATAATAAATTAAAATAAAAACAGCATAAAATGAGAGACACTACTCGTTAGCCAAAATAACTATAGCTGTAATACTTGTAAATACATGCCATACACTGTCGGATATATTATTCTGCAAAAACGGTATGCAAATAATATTCATCAAAAATTTTCTACCGTTCATTTCTCTTCTACCTTTTTTTTTTTTTTTTTTTATTTGTTTCCTAATTTTTTCGATTCACGAATTTCATAAGGACTCATGTTTCATCCCTCTACGATGTGATATGAGAGTAGCAGATGCTGAGTGTTGATTAATTTTATTCGGGATCGAAATCGTGCAGTTTATTATCCTTTTCTTCCTCTCTCTCTCTCTCTCTTTTTCTTGTTATTTCGATGCTATGCGGTAGATTTTGGGTGACTACTTTTCTCTCGGTAGTAATAGCAACTTCGATAAAACGTCCATACGGATGAACACCGTCGGTATAGAAACCCATATATGTATCTATATACGTATACACATAAAAGGAAGAGAGGCTCTTATGCTTTGTGCCAAGTTGGGGTCGGTCATACACTCGCGCGTGTCTTGGCAAGCAAGTGACTCACAACATCTTTGCGGACGTAAGACGTGTTGCGGATTTTCTTTTACCAAAAGTGGTGTAAAAAAATCAATATTTAATCTCACCGTTTTTACCAGTCAGACGCAACAGGAAAATATATATATAAGAGTCTTGACAGAAGCACGATTGGCGTTACGTAATTCTTATTCTTAATTAACAAAAATAGAAGAAGAAAAAAATTAATTAAAAAAACAAAATTAAAAAAAAAAAAAAAAAAATGGGACTTTATCGTCTGGAGGTTTAAATGTCTGAAGATCTATACGGATATGAGATTAAAACTAGACCATATCTCGACTGACTTTTAACAGCTATGTACTAGTGATATAGCCATTATAGCGCATGTATTGTTGAGGAAATTAATTTAATAGCAATCGACTTTAATAGATGCAATTAGATATGGCTATAGTATACCGTTGATTGTCCTGGTAGACTTTATAATTGCATTTTTAATTGGAGTAGTTGCCTCAAGCGTACTTTGAGAATGAATCTTGTTTCTTTAATTTCGAATACCTTTTCTTATATATATGTTTAAGAGCTAAAGATAAATGAGAACAGTTTCTTTAATACCTGATTTTCTGAATTGAATTCGAAGATAATTTATAAATTTTTTTTTTTTTTTTTTTCCTCTTTAATTTTGATAGAATTTTTTTTTTTTTTTTCAGATTTCAATTAACGTGTAGAAGTTATTCACATTTGTTGATATTTATTTTAGTAAATACAATTTATTTAGAAACTTATAAATTTTTTTTTTTTTTTTTTTTATTATTAATTTTAATATCAAGTGATTGTAATTAAGGATAATCGTTATCATAACTTGGCTAATACTTAATTCCAACAATTTCATAGCATTATAATATCTGCAAGCAACGTATGTAACATATAGTATATATTATCTTTAATGATTTATGTGTTTACTGGATTTGTTGTTAACGATACTGGTTTTCCACCGAGTCTCAATGTCCATAGATTACTTTAAGAGACTTGAAATTAAAACCTATCTATATACGATATTGAATAAATCAACATTTCAAGTTTACTTATTGCAATTATGATAATTTTATGGAATATACATACATCGATGTCGTTTATACATTTTATACGCTCTCAAAGTTTCAAGGGTGGAAATGCAGTGACACTTGTGAAAAATAAATGCCCAGTTTCGTGGAGGAGCAACTTGTCTTGCTGTTTCAAGACTTGAAAAAAAAAAAAAAAAAAAAAAAAAGAAGAGAAGAGAAGAAAAGAAAAGGGGAAGAAATAAAAAAATCTACGCTAACGATAAGAGGCGTGTGCACATTTACCACTTGCATTAAATGTGCATCAGGGTGACTTGCTCGACACATACTGCAGTAGACTTTTTTGTAAAATACCTACACTCCTCGTACTTTGTCTTCTTTCTTCTTTTCGGTGGACAAGGATTAAGGATAGCTTTACGGATATTCGTCTAAATTTTAGATAAAAACTTTGATTTTTGAGATTATTTAAAAAAATGGTTGGGATTAAATAAAATATTGTTTTTTTTTTTTTGTCTTTAAATCGACCTTACAGACTACTCACTACTACTGATATACTTTTTCTAAAAACTGTGAGTCGGTATATAATATAAAAAAAATTTAGAATCTTGACCACACATAATTTTAGAAATTCGAAACTCTGATTCAACTTCAAAAATCCTTAAAAATTCTGATATTTTCTATATATACGTAAGTAGAAGCTGACCTGGTCCTTGTCGAAAATTGAAATAAGGGTCGTATGTCAAGCGGTATGATAGCTGCGATATTATTTAACGCAGTTCGTTTATCAAAGTTGATCAGCGTGCAAATTCTCTTAAAGCATAGGTATGTATAACGTATACAATATTATATAGCGTGTCACAGTGACCAGCGGGGCAACGTAACGCAATGTGTGCGATTGACCGTTTTATATTAAAGGGGTGGTTTTTCCTCTCCAAAAGTCAGGCCTGCGAGGGAGAGAAATTACTGCGTTAAAACCGAGTGGAAATTAAATAAAATTAAACGATTCGGAACGGAAACGAAACGAAACGAAACGAAACGGGATAAAACATAATACTACTACACGGAGTGAGGATTAGTTCTACGCTAATGACCGTGAACCTAATTTATTTATACGCAGAAACCTCGTTGTTAACTAACTAAGTAGTTAATAGATAACTTCGAAGAGTATATATATATATATATATATATATATATATATATATATATATATATATATATATATATATATATATATATATATATATATATATATATATATATATATATATATATATATATATATATATATATATATATATATATATATATATATATATATATATATATATATATATATATATATATATATATATATATATATATATATATATATATATATATATATATATATATATATATATATATATATATATATATATATATATATATATATATATATATATATATATATATATATATATATATATATATATATATATATATATATATATATATATATATATATATATATATATATATATATATATATATATATATATATATATATATATATATATATATATATATATATATATATATATATATATATATATATATATATATATATATATATATATATATATTTATATATATATATATATATATATATATATATATATATATATATATATATATATATATATATATATATATATATATATATATATATATATATATATATATATATATATATATATATGTAAAGTCAAGTTCAACTATTACAACTTATATATATATATATATATATATATATATATATATATATATATATATATATATATATATATATATATATATATATATATATATATATATATATATATATATATATATGTAAAGTCAAGTTCAACTATTACAACTTGCTACATATATCAGTTTTACCCATTTCATTATTATTATTATTTTTTTTTTGCATACAATTTACGATCTACGAACTTGAACCACGGCCATTTAAGATTGGAATAAATTAATAAAATTATTTACCACTAAATTCGCATACGTTTTATAAAATCCACTCATAAATCACCATTCGGGTTATCTCCCATCTTATAGCATTGAACTTATCCATGGTCCTCTTTTTTCCAAACGAACGCTATTTCATTCACGCTATTAAATTCGTTACAATAGTATATTTCGATGCAAGTGCGAAAGTGTTGGATTCTCAAACGAGTGTGAATTTTTTCGCAAGGGTGACAATCACACGAGTCAAAAATCACCTTTCGCACGTGTATAGAACCTTGTTTTTCGATACAACGTGCGGAAAGTTTAATTTTGTGCATTCGAAGCGGGCGCAAAATCGAACTTTGCGCCCGTTGTGTGTCGAAAAAATAGCTACACATTTTATTAAGAGAACCATGTATATATTACCCCATTTATTTTATTTTTTTTTTTTTTTATGTACGTGATTTGAGAATAGAAAAGAATTTTTCTTTCTTTTTTTCTTTTATTGTTCGTACCAGTTTGAATTTATCATAGCCAGGATTATCTATGATCAAAAGTAATTACAGACAATCACACTAGTCCGAGAATAATCTTTCGCACGTGTATAGAACCTTGTTTTTCGATACAACGTGCGGAAAGTTGAATTTTGTGCACACGAAGCGGGCGCAAAATCGAACTTTGTACCCGGTGTAATATTTCAACTCAATTGATTCGAAATTCATGATATTTTCTAAAAAAAAATAATCAAAGACTATTTTATCCCTTGAATTAAAATAGAAATTTTTACTATTTTCCTGAAAAGGTCAAAAAAACAAAAAAATAATAATAATAATAAACGGGATATGATTACAAATTCAGCTTTGAATTTTATATCAAATAAATTCATATGTGTAGGGAAAATTTCCAATTTCTGTCCATTATGATTACGGATGAATTATATAATTGAAATTGATAAATTATAACGTTTAATGCTGATATCAGCCATAATATAACTGTATATCTATAACTGCACGGAATTACAGATATGTATGCACGTGTATTTTAGATTTGCGACACGATTTTGATAATAGCACTTGTATTACTCTCGGAAAGTTTATCAATATACATAAATTATAATAAAACTTTTAATTATCTGCAATTATACCGGGTGTGCAACCTAACCTAATAATGCGAACGATATAAAGACTGTAATTATTATACTTTACTAAAGTGTCGTAATTATTGAAATAGTACATAAAATATATAATACATCACATGTTTATATATCTATATTTATAAATATATAAAAATATGTATAGATGGATACGAAAATGGTGAAAATTAAAAAAAAAAAAAACAGTGAATATATTTGACACCGTGCTTTATTACATTATATTATTAATTGCTTTGCAATCTCTTGGCAAAATTGACTTGTTAATCAGTTTTATAATTAAACTTGTATTTAATAGCTTCGTTGAATAAGCCTGGTATATTTTATGAGGTAAATTTAAATCCCTGGTTTATGTCTAATTTATTATATAGTCGGTGGTCCCTCTTTCCCGCAAATATATATATATTCACAAAAACCACCCTCCTATATCTGTCAGAGTATATGAAACACTCGAAACCATAGTATCTGAAATTTCATCGATGGGTTAAAAACTTATGAAGAATTACTTATAACTTCGATTGATCGTTTTTTATTTTACTTTTTTTTTTTTTTAAGTTTTTTTTTTTTCTTTCTTCTTAAATATTTTATCAAATAAATTTAACTGACTAAAAATCGAGGCTAAATGTAGTCGTTATACTGACCGATATCGTAGTCCAACTGACTTCCGACCCTCTCATTTTTCTTCTTTTCAATAATTGATATCCGCCCCTTTGATCGTAGGGGCGAAAACTCGGAACCCACTTCCGTCATTCACCATGAACCTTGAACCTTTCAGTTGATTCTAGAATCCCCGTTACTCAGTGATTTACTGAAATTTACCACGTTTCAAGTCTGTACCTATATCATGGTTGAATGGTGTTGGGACTCGACGTGCAGTTTCAATAAAATTCAACATCTTTGTTGAAATACTCGAGCTTTTCAAAAATCAGTGAAAATATATCCAGTGAATTGTGCTGGTAGTTGTAAAAGCGAGTTCTCGAAATCTGAACTAAATACACCAACCATAACACACTCGTTAGATTAACTCAGTTGCAGCAGTGTGCAATTAAAATTTTACCAATTTCGAACGAGTATCGGATTTATAAAAATTCCTCATCCCTACTGACGAAAAAAAAAAATTTTTACCCCTGTATCAAAATATTTTTATTTTATTTGATTTTATTTTTTTTTTTTTCAATCGCGATTAATTAGGCTGCCGTTGATGCTAACTGAGCGAAAGTAACTAACGATTAATTAAGATTCCCAAGTTCAAGAAATTAGAGTCTTTGTTTATATGGAAAATCGAGTTATTTAACGGGTGATGGAATAACACAAAAAGTAAAAAAAAAAAACTCTTGGTTATTATTATGGTGTTGATATAAAAAATTGTCCTACGTAGGTGTAGGGCTTTAGAATGTAGTAGTATTTTGATAATTACCTGAAATACGAGAGTCGTTATTCAGAAATTTGAATATAAATTGAATAAAGACTTAGCAGGTTCTTTAGCGAAACTGAAAACTGAAAACCTCTTAGAAAATTAAATAAGGGAAGCTGCCATGCCGGTCCAGAATTCTCCCCCTTTCTTATAGCATAACCAGCTGATTCTCGGACATTGTTCGAATGTATTTCAAAGACTTTGATGAATTTCGTTTTTTAAAGTCAGATGAATTATAGTTTTTTGTTTTTATATCCAACGGTTGTAAAATTATAAAAAAAATTAAAGGAAAACAATAAAAACAAGCTGAAAAAACAGTTTTTCGGAGTACTTTTCATCAGAAAGAAAAAAAAGATAGGTTTTGTCAAGGGAAGGAAAAGTATAAAAAAAGCAATGAAAAACCGAAGAAAAAAATCAAAATTGCAAATTTCACATGAAAAAAATGCCCTATATATTGACAAGCAACAATTTCATACAGTGTGTTTAATCCCAAATCGATCTGGGTACACTTATTACAATTTCTTTTTGTCATTGGCAAGGATCGCCCTATATATTGACAAACAACAAGTTTATACAGCGCATTCATTCTAATTCGATCTGGGTATATTTACAATTTTTTTGGTGTCATTGGCAAGGAATGCCCTATATATATGAAATTCTCAACTCGGAAGAATATATTCTTTCATTTAGAAAGGTAATACAGAGAAAAAAGTATAGGTTTGTCTGTAAAACAGCGAAAATCGATTCATTTCCGGTAGAACCGGAAGTTCAAATTAAACGAGACATGGAAATTTTTCATGCCCATCATTTGGTTGTAAAGTCCTGTAAATTTCAGATTTTTTCATCTAGCCGTTTCCGAGATCACCGCGTGAGTTTGTCGAACAGGCCGACAGACAGACCGACATCTTTCTAATAACCTGTTTTTCGGATTCTAGAGGGTCGAAAACGTGAAGATTCGTTGAAATTAGCAAAAGTCACTTTTCGATCAAAACCAATACTTTTTTTTATATAACCGTAGCTGATGAAAAGTAAAAAATCTTTGTAGATATAATTTAGCGATTTTTAAACTTGAAAAGCTGTGCCATTTCGTATACGAGATGTAAAAAGAAATATCTGTAAAAAATTTGTATTGTTTATATTCATAAAACGAGAATTTAAAAGCTCAAATCCACCCTGTAACGCTTTAGCAAATGTTAGGTTATGTAGACGCGATATCCGATATATAATTCACAAACATTGTTTAACACGATCGAATATTTGATTTAGCACTGGTCACGACCGTTCCGAGTCCCATCTGGTTCATCGACATCTATACACGGTGACATATATATTAGAGGTAAAAAAAAGAAAATCCTACGCGACTGCGAACGATTTACAAAATAGATGGTTTGAAAGGTATATATGCACATATTTATGTATCTACATATATCTGCATACATATCATACGTGTATCTCTCTTTGTCAGGCGAAAATATACTACTACAAGTTTTATGGTATCACATTCATAGTAGTGCGAAAATCCACTGATTAATTTTCGCCAATTTTAACAATCTCGTAACATTTAAACTCATAACTTACGATTGAGGAGCTCGGATGCAATAAGTGCATACAGATGAGTTATCACGTTTTGAAATTAATGAACAAAAAAATAAAAATAAAATGCAGCATTCATTCAGGCGTCGATATATCGAAGCGATCTTTTTTTTCTTCAGGTCCATTAATTGGGACCAACTAGACCTTGGGTTAATTCCAAAAACGAATATCACTGCAGATTAAGCAAAAGAAATTTTTGAAATAATGAGCTGCATGCCCTTATCGTGAGAAATTTCGTAAAAATAGAACATTTGGCGTTTTATATGGTAGAAAATCGTAGAATTAGCTACTAGTCACGAAGAACGGTGCATCCGAATCCAAACTTTGGCACATTTTTGAGTTTTAAGATCGAGATTTTTGGAGATCGTGTTGTAACGGAGCTCAGAAATTTGGTATCTTATAAATATTGTATGTCACCGTTTGATTGGGCATTGCATAGGTTTTCAAAAAAATTTATCGAAATTTATACTGACTACGTAGGGGGGGGGGGGGGGGGGGGGGGGGGGCAAAATGGGGTACCCTTAAAATTTTATAAAAAAATTTTGTTTTTCAAAATGTTTTTTAAATGGCTAAAAATGACTTTTATGAACATTATTGAGCATTATTTTGAATTTTCAAAAATTTTTAATAATTCTTTTTTGTTTTACTGACATCTGAAAATCATTTTTATCTTCTTTGGTGACAATTAAAAATAAACAGATCCAGCGTATTTGAATCCTTGAAAACTAAGTATTTCCCTAAGTACCCCGTTTTGCCCCCCCCTCCCCTAATTTTGATCAATTATTAGTTTTCTGTAATGCCAATTATAACTCCTTTAATTGTGACACGTATTTGAAGGTATCCGTTTTATTTACTTCGTTATAAAAAGCCTTTTGTTTTTTCTTTCTCAGTTTTTGCCAGGGTTGGAATAAAGTCGAAATTGGGTTTAAACTAGTTTTAAAGAAACTTATATTCAGGGTGAAAGCTGGAAAAGTATATAAAAGTAGTAAAACTTGGAAAAGTAAGGCTAACTAGAATAGTCAGTGACAGGAGTTTATTTACTACTGCAGCTAAACTTCAGAGCTTTAAGAGAGATATTTTTTTTTTCTTACAACAATAACAATTAGCAAGATTATTCCCTCTAGGCTGATTCTCGGGATTTATTACACTATCATTAATTAAATTATAAGAAAATTTTTAAAAGCTCAAAAAACGCTGAGAAAGAAGAAGACAGAAGGGGTTTAAGAAATTACGTTTTCTGCTGTTTAATGCTCAAAAATTTTCGACTCGTCCTTTACAAACTCTACTTATTACTCTCCTTTACTATTTATAAATAAATGAGAATGAAAATTGAATTTTTTCAATTTTAAAATTGATGTGATTTAAAAATTGTAGAGATTCAATTTTAACCGTGTGTGATTTTATCCTGGTCTGAAAACGCCCGTTTCAATTTATGTTTTTCACTTTCTGTTTGTTCGTTTTATTATTATTTTTTTGTTTTTGTAATTACGTTCGGAAAAATTATCAGCTCGTTTGTACAGCCGTTCGAATCACACACAACCACTTTCGCAATTTTTTCGTATGTATGGTAAATTTTCTTTGAAATATAATAATCAAGCTAAATATATCCCTCGGTAAATTTTAGAAACTTCGTAATTAGAGGGGTGGTTTAATATCTCGAAAGTCTTAGTCTCAGATTCCATTAATAATTTATCGATAATCATTCTTGCGATAGATAAAATAAATAAATAAATAAATAAACACGTAAGTGAACGATCTTGCCAAAACCAATCTCGCTAATTGCAGCACAATTGCTTACCCTTAGAGTATAATAATCGCGAAAGGCAGTTGGTATTTCGCACGTATTTACCTATGGGCACTGATAATATTCCAATTACTCAAATTGCTTTCGTTTCCATTTTTTTTATTATCTTTTTTTTTTTTTTGGTTTTACTTGATATTTTAATTATTCAAATTGCTCTAAAAAAAAATTTCCACCATCCTTATGTTGATCTTTTTAGATTATTTTATATTTTTTGTCTTTCGTTTTTCATATCTATGTAAATATTTATCTTTCATCCCCGCATGTCGGTATACATGGTGTACGTATATGATACTTTTCGTTACATACCCTGAAAATTTATCTAACTGTCCATTCATCCATCCATCCATCCCCGTGTTACCTGTCGTCAAACTCGCGACGTACGATGAAATATTATCCAGTGTCTGCACAATTGTGAAATTGTCATGGTCTTTTTTTTTTGTTTCGTTTTTTTTTTTGGGTTTATATTTACCACAGAATTTTAATACATCCAGCTGACTCCGGGCGATATTACGATTACGGTCACGAAATCGCTAAAACGTCCGAATTCTGAGCGATGATCATAAATATGAAGTGAAACGGGATATTTTTTTTAACCTATATATTGATATTTATTATACGTATACATATATACATGAAAGTTAAGGGTGTTAAGGTTCACGTTTATATACCGATTGCCAATCTCTTATAAAAACTCCTGAACTAACGTTTTTAATTTTTTCTTTTTCTATGTTTCAGGTACGTTGATATACATCCGAATAGAAAAAATCCAACTACTATTCGCTTCACGTCATATGTACATACAAGTAAATCATTTATACTTTCAAAACTAACATGAAAACAATATATAATGACATAAAATTGAGTTCGTAAATTCGATAAAAAAAAAAAAAAAAAAAAAAGAATAATGTATTTACAAAAATTGGTATTTTTTTTATTGTTCACCCCAGTATAATAACTTTTTACCGTGAAGATATATGTTGAAATGTATAAAACAAAATTTAAGATACCTACAATACAAATACACAATCCGTCTATGGGTGAAATAAAATATCAAGTGAAATACGGATCTATATATATACCGATAACGTGTATGTACCTAAGTCTCAGATATACATCGGGGATAAGATATGGACCAGTCGCATGCGGATGCTTTATGGAAAATAAAATCGAGGACAAAACTGGCCCGATAACATATTCGTCTGGCTAAGCATGTACGTGCCTTTTTCGCAAAGTCTGATATTTCATGCTCGCTATATATAAGGGCGAAGAAAAGAACGAATTTTGAATAAAATACAATACTGTAGTACAGAACCCCTTAGTATAAGTACATAAGGTATACATACCTATAGGAGAAATTTAATGTGAGAGACACAAGATGTTCGGAATTTCATATGACGAGACACAAAAATCGGATAAAATTCTACACGAATTGGAGCTTTGGGTATATTATAGATTAAACAAGCCGGAGAAACAGTTTTTCGAAATATTTTTCCTCAGAAAGAAAAAAAAGGATGGGTTTGTCAGGGGAAGAAAAAGTATAAAAAAATAATGAAAACCCGGAAATAAAGATAAAAATTAAAAATTTCACATAAGAAAATGCCCTATATATTGACAAACAACAATTTCATACAGTACGTTTAATCCTAATTCGATCTGGGTACACTTACAATTTCTTCTTGTCATTGGCAAGGATCGCCCTATATATTAACAAACAACAATTTTATACAGTGTATTTTATTCTAATTCGATCTGGGTATATTTACAATTTTTTTGGTGTCATTGGCAAGGAATGCCCTATATATAAATGAAATTCTCAACTCGGAAGAATATATTTTTTCATTCAGAAAGGTAATACAGTGAAAAAAGTATAGGTTTGTCGGTAAAACAGCGAAAATCGATTCATTTCCGGTAGAACCGGAAGTTCAAATTAAACGAGACATGGAAATTTTTCATGCCCATCATTTGGTTGTAAAGTCCTGTGAATTTCAGATTTTTTCATCGAGCCGTTTCCGAGATCACCGCGCGAGTTTGTCGAACAGGCCGACAGACAGACCGACGTCTTTCTCAAAAGCTGTTTTTCGGATTCTCGAGGGTCGAAAACGTGAAGATTCGTTGAAATGAGCAAAAGTCACTTTTCGACCAAAACCAATACTTTTCTTATATCACCGTAGCTGATTAAAAGTAAAAAGATGTATAGAAGACAAAAAGTTGAAAGTATGTTTTGAGATTAGGGTCAAAACACCCAAGTGCCTCGTCGTTGTTTTTCCATTCCAAGAAGACTGCGTATCAAAGTGACCCAACTTGCTTTCATGTTTTATGGCGATGATTAAAAGTAAGAATTTAAACTCCGCGACGTTGTATTTTGTAAGAATGTGAAAATTTTTAGAATTTTATTTTATTTTTTTATTCCCTTGTTAGTCAGATTTTTAACTTGAGTTTCATCATTTTTTTCCTATAAACTGTGATTATAGATTTTTAAATGAAAAATATCTAGGGAATATATTTACAGAATAGTTAAACCTCGTCAGCGATAAGAATTTATTTTATCGCATAATGTCTCGAGGAGTATATATGTACATACATACATATTTCGTTTTTTTTATTTTTTGCAAAAAAAATGCTTTTAGCGAGAGACAAAAGACCCGCGGGGGCAAAGCAAAGCAGAAAAGAGGAGGGGGTGAGAGTGAGGATTGCGCGTAATCCGTCCCTGGAATAAAAGGAGCATTAAAAGACCGCGAGAAAAGAGCACGGAGTGTAAAAAAGATGGAAAAATTTACACGAAAGTAAATGGTGTGATAGCTTGTTTTCATCGGCATGTACGGTTTTTTTTTTTATCCCATTTCTTAACAATTTTTTTTCGTAACATCCGTGTATTATTTTATTTCGAAAAATTTATCGTTTAACTATTCCTGCATATCGTAATTATAACGACACTTGTTTCGTTGCTTGAAATTCGAATATAAAAATGAAGCGAAAAAATAGGAATAGAAAATAAAAGAACATGGACAATTTTTTTCTCCGTTTTAAAAACCGAATAAAAGGTTCATCTTCTCTTCTCGTTCCAACCATTTCGGAATAAATTTGAAAACCAGCGTCTAATGGAGCGTATTTTTATTTCACGAGGTTAAACGATGCATCGTTTTATCCAAGTGACGTTAAAGATAGAGAGAAGATAAAAATAAATAAATAAGAAATAAAAATATAGAAGAACAATAAAATTAGATAAAAAATTCTTTTAGGTCACAAGATTTTGTACAATCTAGATTTTGAATTAGGTACATACCTTCACATTTCCTTGATTCAGAAATATATTTAGGTACCTACATAACAGTTTTATTGGGACAATCGTGATGTACCAAATTCGGTTGAAGATTTAGACATGTATAAGTATAATATATTGTTTATTCATTTTATATTATACTTATAAAATATTTGATCTTTTCTTCTTTTTTCTTTTCTTCTTGCTTTCTTTTTCTACACGACTTAATGTAATTTGAAAAGGTAATGTAAATAATTCAGGAAAGTAATTAAAGTCAAACAAAGGCTGGGTCAAGTAGCTATAAACAGTCAACAAAATGAAACAAGTCTTCATGTTTCACAAACACTATGAAAAAAAGAAGAAGAAAAGAAAAAAAAAAAACAAATGGAAAAAGAAAGAGTTGAAACACGTAGTTACGTTATAAAACTTTTAGAATCAGCTATTTTTCACGGTTATGATAAGGGAGTAGAGTATGTATAAAGGTTGGTACCTATATAGATATCTTTCACGACGCAGTGGGCGGTTAAAGTAACAAAAAACACCTACTGCGAATGTTGCTGCGGTATTATAGAAGTTCTCACGATTTTATTCTGAGAAATAAAAATTGAGAAATTCGTTCGTTTTCAACGTCTGTGTATATATATATATATTTTTTTTCTTCTACTGATCTGGGTCTGATGGAGTTCATCAAATCCCAAATATCGATTTCTTACTATTCCCCATTTCTCTCTATAAACTTTGTATAGAGACTCTGACGTAAAGTTCCAACCGTGATATTTTATCCCTCGAAAGCTTTTCTACATTTAAGTGCGTTTTCTTTCGACTCGTTTGACCGCCTTTTTACCAAAAGTAGGAGAAGAAGAAAAAAAAAAAAAAAAAAATAGAAAGAAAAAGAAAAAACGACATCGTCAAACGCTCGAAATGTATATCCACTCGTGCGTAAAACATCTCGATACACAATCTTTTGTCTCATAGCCGGGAGAAATGTATAGGTCGAATATACATATAGTATATTTTTCTTTTTTCTTCTTCTCTCTTATACAATTCTTTCAGAAAATAATATTGTACTCAATTTTCGTTTAGGCTTACGGTACCATCTAAGTAAGCTTGCAGAGTGTTTCAAGGGGAAAAACTATTCGATACTTGGACGTACCTACATACTGTTTAAAAAAAAAAAAAAATATTCTGTATATTTAATTTGTATTTTAAAAAATTTTTTTCTATCAACTATAAGAAATAATGTAAATAAAAATGAATAAACTATGAGTTCAACGTTTCTACCAGACGTATATATATTATATATAGGTAGACCGTACTGCAGTCAAGCTTGTGGAAAGAATTCAAAACGATAAGAACGTATACGTATATCCAAATGAAGCGTTGGCAGGCAACGGCCGTTATCTGGCAACATTTTCACATTTCCCGCGTTTTACGATCCATAAAAATCTGGGTTGGGTCTGACCCAGCCTCTCCTCTCGTCATCTTCCAGCATTAAATATTTTATTTAAACTTTGAATGGCCACTCCGCATGCGGCCGTCCTATATATGAACTTATATCTATACAGAGTATATGGTGCATATCTCATCCGGCACTTTCAAGAGTCACAGTTTAAAGTGCAAATTCGCGAAGTAAATTTGAAGTCAATAATGGTTTTTTTTTTCTTTATAAATTTCATTTTTATAGCGACATGTAAGCTCGATCGAAGAAAAAAAAATAGATAATTGTAGATATGAGAATGGGAAAGGGATTTTCTATAAATCAGATTGATTTTGGGTATATCAGGTTGGGTTGGTGCTATACTTACGGATAGAAATGAAAAAGAGATAAATAAAACTCTGAACAAAAAAAATAATAATAATAATAATAATAATAATAATACAGAAGTATCAATTCGCTTCGGTAATCTGCTTATCCTTACTATTTCGTCTCCGGAACGAATAGTCGTCCAGTTCCTTTATACATAATCTATTTATTTGAGATCTTTGAGAATTTTTATATAGGACTGGATCTACGCCAGATAATAAATAATTCGCTTTTTCGTTTTACTAGATTTACGCTCCGATTGAAATAGGTACATACACGATACTACGTATACAGGTAGATAGATTCGTACACGTACTACATACATAGTTGTAAACTTATATTAGGTACAGACACGCACACAAATATTGGGAGTGGTATACATATACCTTCTTCATTCTTGACACTGCTTCAAGGAGTTAGAGTTCGAGTCGAAGGCCTCAGGACTCGGCAAATCTATTATTTGGGGTTTCAAAGTAAAGGAAGAGTTTCGAGCTCGTTGCCAACACAGAATCCCACTCAGACATCCTACTCAGAGCAATGGACCAACTCCGTAGCCGGAAGCCAATAACATGTAAATCGGACTAGGCAGCAGGGCTTTAAAATGCCTGTCAAATTTTTAACCCAATATACAAAGTTGAATGTATATGTATAGAAGAACTTTACGACATTTATAAAACGTTTTTAATATTTTAAATTCAATTTTCTAACCGTCGGTTAAAACCCTTTCGTTTAATAGTAGCGTTCTTATTTCTTTTTCAAACAATTCTCAACTCAATGTATACCTTATATTTATATAAACCCGAATTACATAAACTTTGAAGTTCGCTTTCGTCAGATTATAATTGTTCTTCTTTTAAAAGGGTCGTTTGTTCTTAAATGAGGTAGTCTTCGTCCCAACTCATTCCAAGGTTTTATTCTGTTATCCTTTTGACCCTCATTAAGGAGTCGCTAATGTCGCGACGAAATTCACGAGACGTGATTCTTCCGTTTCAATTTCCGCGCCTTTACTCCTTAATGATCATTATTTCTCGCACCATTATAAAGTCATTAAGAGCTATATCGTCGAAAACCTCCCTGAAATATCTTCCACATAGGATATAATAAGAAAATAGCCGAAAACCACAAAACTAGATTTTAGTCAAGCGATCAAAAAAAAAAAAAACTGCCGACAAATTATACTTCCCAAAACTAGAACGTTCTGTAATATTTATTTTTCGTCCTACCCGCACCGAAAATTATTACGTGAATGTAAAAACGTGCGGAAAGTAGCACTTTTTCGCCCTCGGGCGGTAAAGTAAACTCTAGGGCGGTTAAGTAAGCTCTAGGGCGGTAAAGTAATGATACTGTACCGCATTGGAGTACTTTACCGCCCTAGAGCGGAAAAGTGCTACCTTCCGCTCTTTTTACATGCACTTCAAAGCCAGCAAAAGACGCTTTTCTACGTACCTACAGTGCAGAAAGTCGCAATTTCATCATAGTTCAGACATTCGAATATATATAATCTTTTCATGCACCAAACCTGTCTCTGACAACTTTTTTACGATAGCAGAAACGGTCTAAAAATATTGGTAAAATCTGCAATTGCTTTGTCAATATGTGACAATGTCCAAACTGTGATTATCAAGTGACAGAAGGTTTTACTTTATAATGAACGAGGAAGAATAAAAAAAAATAATAATAATAATAATATTCGCAATTCGCTGCCGCCAATCTTGATTATCGATTATCCAATATCACGTACCTCCGATATCGGGTATCACCATGATATACCGCAATTAGAATCTCCCTAATTTTGAAAATTACATTCTCTATAATACGATTTACGTATAACATATTTGACAAATAAATTTTTTCAGTTTAGTTCAGTTACAAGTTTGTTAATAATCTACCACTCGTTAGGTCAGATCATGTTTCATTAGGTTGATTATCGGTACGCTGTGTAGAAATTTTTTTTATTGACAAAGTATTTTTTTTCATATCTGCAGATTAGTATTTTTTTGAAAAATATTAATTAAAAATTGTTTCAGAATTTTTTAGACTTCGTCTTACATAGATTGATTCTCCAACTAAAACAAAGTGATTCTCGTTGGGCATCGTCCATCAAAATTTTTTCAAAATTGAAAGGGAAATTCTACATTGATGTAAATTTCGGGCGAATCAATGATATTTCATGAATTTCATTTTCGGATACGAAAATTTCTCATTTTAATCCATTTGTTTTGTAAAAAAAAGTGTATATGACGTGCTCACGATGATAAAAGGCTATATCATTATCTCTGTAATATTATAAGTTTGGTCAAAAATTACATCATTTTAAAATATTCTCACCAAATTTCAAAAAGTTCTTTCTTTACAATTCTCAACCTATCCAAGGGCAAAGTAAATAAAATCTGAAAAATAATGGAAAAAAAATTATACCTCCCTTAATTAAACTCTACACATATAAATGTTACAGAAATTCATCATTCGTTTGGATATAATTAATACCGTATATATATATATATATATATATATCTACATACATACACAGATACATATACAGGAATGATGAATAAATAATCCATATACGCAAATAGCAAGGGAACTCGTGCATCAAAGTAATTACGAAACTGTATATATACATATATAGGTATGTATATAGAACTATGTAACCTCGGTTTAACAGACGTAGTTATAATGCCTGTAATAAATTTCTTCTCTCGTGCGTCTTAGTTACATATACTTATACCAATACTTTTTTATTTTTCTACTGCACCAAGCGAGTAAAAGCTTTGGTTAAACCAGTAAGATGAGCTTAACCACAGCCATGATATGGATTTATAAATTTCTGAGGTCAGGCAAGGGAGCTTTTCCACTGACAATGAGATTATGAGGGTCTCTGCAGCAGCAGCAGCAGCAAGAAGATCATGACCAACCGCAACTTGAAAAAGGAAACCTGCAAGGAGAACCGACGTTTTTTTTTTTAACAATGAGATACATACATAACCTGACTTTTTAATGAGACTTGGAATTATTAACCACCTTTTTAATTACTTCACTTTATCTCTTCGAGTTTACATTCTTCCTGTTCAGTTCTTTTACTTCTACCCTTAAAAATGGTTTTTATTTTAATTTTTTAATTTTTTATTTTTTTTTTCTATTTTCTTTTCTTCCCGTTTACGATATATGGACATTACGCAACTCTTCATCTTACTTACACATACGAACATCAATTTTGAAACTAAACACGAGTCATAATATTTACACAACATGAGACACCGCATAGTATGTCGACGGGGGTTACTATGAGAAGCCTGCTAAATTTATTAGTGCTATTAGGGGATATAAAAAAAATATTATGAGCCACTTGGGGATCGTAACCTACATTCCTATGCAACCTGTCTGTTCCCTTGGTCCCATTATCCATTCCACGAACTCTACTTTTACTTCTACTTCTACTATACTCTACTCCACTACACTCTGCTACCTTTTTTTCTCTCTATTTTCTCTCTTTCTTAAACTTGGTTTTTTTTTTTATTTTTTTTTTTAACCCTTCTCTCAAACTGCACCACGCAGAGCTTTACGAGGTACCTACCTATCCTACCTATACATATCTAAGTCGGAAAAAGGTTAAAGCATTACGCTCTGTTATTTGCCGCAAAATGAATAATAAATCCTCCTAATCTTCACGATTATCACATGTCTTATCCACCACGGTATTCTATGCACGTACAAAAGAGGATTCTGAGCCAACTTATATAACCACATATCTGTTTATATATGTGAAGCATTCTATATCAACTAAACGTGCTTCGTAGACCATGACGTATAAGTTTTTGACACATCTATCAGTGAATAGCACAAAATTTCTTACCAATTAAATTTACTGTTTGAAAATAATTCTTATAGAATTTTTCAATTGTATAATATAAGAAAAATGGGAGCCAGGTTGAAATCCCGAATTTTTAAGATTCCTAATGGTAAAAATTTCGAGAATAGACCCAAGTTGCAGGATATTGTGCGAAATAGCGAATCACTTCAGTTCGAAGTTATACTATTGTTTAAACAATCCAAAAGATCTAGTACAGCTGTATGAATTAAATTTGAAATATCCGAAAAATCGGAAACGATTATAGAATCGACAATATAAGAGGATGAATAGAGATTTCTGGGTTAATATAACCCGAAAAAAAAATCAGGAAACCGGTTAACCTGTGGGCCAACCCGAAAACTTCCCGCTGTGTTAAATACGTTACAATTAATTGATACTATTTTATTTATAATAAATTAAAGAAGGTTATAAGTATAATTAGTTTTCCGTATACAAATCTTTTTTTTCTTCAATTTCTATTCTTCGAATAACTTTGAAACTACTCGACCGATCGATTCCAAAATCTAATCAGATCTAAGTCTTGATGAACCCTTTCGATCGTCGCAACAATCATTCAAATCGGTTAATTCGTTCCAAAGATATCGTACGACAAAAAGAGAAATTTTTGTCGTGCAATATCTTTTAAACCAATCGTTCGATTTTGATGAATCTTACGGCGATCGAAAGGGCTATCCAAGACCTAAGTCTGATCAAGTTTTGAGACTAATCGCACGAACAGTTTAGGAGTTATGCGCTAAAAACATGAAAAAAAATTGTTTTTTAATTTTTATTTTCTAAATAACTTTGAAACTACTTGACCGATCGACTTCCAAATCTAATCAGATCTAAATCTTGATAAACCTTTTCGATCGCCATGAGAACCATTTTAATCGGTCGATTCGTTCTAAAGATATCGTACGACAAAAATTTGTTTACACACACACACACACACATACAGATGTCCATCCAAAAATAGTCAGAATAGCTTCCTAGGATCCCAAAACGTCGAGATCTGATGAAACCTCGATTTTCGAAAATCGGACCGAAACCAATAACTTCCCTTTTTTATGAAAATTTTCAATTTTTATTGCGGGATTTAAAAAAAATTGATTGGAGCCTTTGGCGTAGTAAACTGTCATGTGTATATATAATATGTATTCATACAGCCTACACCAAGTTATATTGGCTAATTATACAGAATAGTAATTAATGTAAAGTTAGGAGCTTTTGAGCGCAAGATGTTAGATCGAGGTTGTTAATTAAATTAATTTATGTATGTACGTGTGTCGCAGACTAGTCAATGTTTAAGCTTGTTGGTTTAATCGAGACGTGAGAATTAGACCGATCTAGAAGTCGTTAATTCTTGAGGGAACCCTTTAACGTCAAAGTGTTGAATATCTACCCACCTATCTGAGTATACCTACGTTCGGCGAAATTTAAATCGGTAAAGAATCGCGTGAATCAAACTGTCAAAGATGGAAAGAGGGTGAATTCAGGCGCCAAATAGTCGCTATACTATATGTTAGCAAATCCGAGACGGCAGATTGTAGCGAAATTTCGTCTGCAAAGGAAACAATTTCTTACGCGATCATTTTCGTGTGAATTCAACTTTTCGAAAGGTTTTTCTTACTGTTTCAAACGCCCCCCTTTTCCTGTTTTCGTGATTCGAACGACTTGACACCTTATATTTTGAACAAAAAATTTGAAACTCTTGAAGAATTATTACTATACGCAAAAGCTTGGATCTCGTAAAAGAAAGAAAAATGAAGAAAATAAGTAAAGGAAAAGAAATAAAAAAGAAAACTACCAAGCTGCATCTTACAAATTTTTATTTTATCTATTCTTTTTATTTGATTCATTCATTTTTGACAATGCCGTTGCTTTTATGCCATCAGCTTTTACCTAGGTGATCATCGTACCATTAAAAATTATAGCTAAAAGTTAGTTCGCGAATAGCTTTTCTTTAAAACGATAAGAGAAATACCAGAGATCGTATAATGCGATGCACGTCAGCTTTTCTCTACAGTTATGTACATACATACATACATACATACATATACCTAAATCTAGTTTACGTTTATGCAGTATCGTACCTATAATCAAAATTTAAAGATGTTTAGATTTTATTATATACTTTAGCGATCCGACCACTTAGCTGTATACGGATTTGCATATTCGTTTTTACGTTTGTGCATATCGTCACGTATAGTTCTAGTACTGTATAGGGGGACAAAATTTTCCACAGTTCCCAGGCCCAGGTGGGTTGTGGAAATATTATTATATCGAACGGGGTTTCTAAATTCAATAAATATCGACTTTAGATTTAGTAAATCGGTTCTATAAAGCCAACTTCACCCCTGGTAAGCTATATTATACTCCTTTTATTTCAAAGGTCCATTCCTGCCGTGGTCATATCTTTAAATTTATCGTTCCCCCCATTTTTTTTTTTTTTTTGTTTTATATAACGTTTTGTCCCCGCTCTGTTGTCTTTTACAGAAACCATATACTGTGGTAACTACATAATCCTAATTCATCGATATTCTCGAATTATTTTATTTATAGTTATTTTCTACATCATAACTGTCACTGAAAAAAATCTCTTTCTATATATGGGGCATTCCATGCCAAATCGACCACTTTTGAACCCGACCCCTTTCGATTTAGCTGAAAGTTTTTCATCCTTCTCTACCCCATGAAAGACGTTTCTCAGAATTTTTTCAAATTTTTTTATTCAACCAAAAAACAAGTTATGAATTTCTGAAAAAATAGCTATAAATTTTTCAAAATTTGACTTAGCGTGACGTTTCTTTTTTTTTTTAAATTTTTGTTTTCAAATGTCTCTTTCGAAAAGAAATACAAAAAAAATATTCTAACCTATCTTCATCGTTATTTTTTAGATTTTTGGAAGAAATCGAAAATTTTTCGATGATTACCATTTCTGATTTTGTTTTTCGTTTTTTTATATCAAACTTTGACATTTTCTGCAAATCCTCGAATTTTTTCGAAATGGTGTTTCTTCGATTTCTATTTTTTTTTTCTATCGGAAAAAAATTTTTTTTTTTCAACTAGCAACATTCCTCATAACACCATTCTGAAAATTTTTGAGGGTGTTCAGAGATTTTTTAAATTTAAAAGAAAAAAATAAAAACAAAAATTGAAAGTGGTAATCAACCAATTGAAAACAATTTTTTGTTTTTCAATGGGAAAAAAAAATAGAAATAAAGAAAACACCACTTTGAAAAAATTTGAGGATTTGTAGAAAATGTCAAAGTTTGATATAATAAAATGAGAAAAAAAAAAATCAAAAATGGTAATCGTCGAAAAATTTTCGATTTCTTCCAAAAATCTAAAAAATACCGATGAAGATAGGTTCAAATAATTTTCTTAAATTTTTTTTCAAACAGTATACATTTGAAAACAAAAATTTGAAAAAAAAAAAAAAACGTCCCGGTAAGTCAAATTTTGAAAAAGTTGAAGCTATTTTTTCAAAAATTCATAACTTTTTTTTGGTTGAATAAAAAAATTTGAAAAAATTCTGAGAAACGTTTTTCATAGGATAGAAAAGGATAAAAAAAACTTTCAGCCAAATCGAAAGGGGTCGGGTTCAAAAGTGGTCGATTTGGCGTGGAATGCCCCATATACACATGCAAAAATATTCGCAAAGTACATTATAACTTTATAGTTTTGTAAAATTCAAATTCGTATTTAAAGAATGTATTTTTTGCTTGCCAAACATAAGAACAGGTTAGGGAATATGAATCATTAATTCACATAGATGGATAATTTTTAGTGCCATAAAGATCGTTTCAGAAAACAAGAAAAAAATAAAAATAAAAATACTTGAATGACATTTTATTTTTGATTCCATGATAAACTTCGCAACAAAACTTTTCAATCTATGTATTAAAACTATCCGAGTCGATCCGCTTTTCGCTGTACATAAAAAAAAAAAAAAAAATCTCTAAAATATCAACATCGATCATCGGTGTGTGTAACGATAACTTATCACTTTATTGATCAATTTATTATCAGTTTTTTGCATCTCAAAGTGCAGCCAGTATACGTATTGGTCCTGTCCATCAGATGCCAATAGCTGTTGTATTGTGTACATCGTAAATTGATTATTATAGCGATAAATTTATACATATGTATATGTATATGATAAAGTAATCGCGTATATATCTTTTGATTATTCTTCATCACATTTAAAAATCTTTCTCGAATTAATACACACCGTAACTTTATGAATAATATTTGAATAGCATTAAATTGTTATTATCATTAGAATCTCGTAAATTCTTTTATCAATTTATGAATTTTTTTTTATCCAATACAGCATCTTGATATTAAACTTTTGTATGATGAAAGAAAACAAAAAATACATAAATAAAATTTCGCGTTAGTATATGTTTGCTCACATTTTGTACTAATCTTGTACATTTTTTTTTTTTGCCTGAAACAAAAAATTCATTTTATATT
This sequence comes from Macrophya annulata, assembly GCA_963924015.1. NCBI lineage: Eukaryota > Metazoa > Arthropoda > Insecta > Hymenoptera > Tenthredinidae > Macrophya > Macrophya annulata. The sequence continues at coordinate 3,466,655 of OZ001259.1, forward strand.
AAATTAAAGAAAAAAAATTCAATTTACCTTCTGCAATTTTTTTTTACTTTATTTTTCTTTAATTTATTTATTTTTTTAACAGGAAAAGACTTTTTCTCGGTCCCCCCCTCCCCCCCCCCGTAAGATTTCATGTGTGAGTATATTCTGGGAAATTTGTTTTTTTCTTGTTTTTCTTTAATACCTATCTTATACGTATAGCCATGATTGAGAAAAAAAAATAAAAAAAATTTGAATATATAAATCGAAAAAAAAAACTCTGCTGAAATGCGGATGAATTTTCTTGAAATCATCCGTCTCGATAATCGTTATGCAAATTTCTGCATTGCGATAAATAATTTTCTCATAGAATTGTGCGTTGCATTTATATACTTGGATTAGTTTATAACATAATGGGTTTAAGTTCCGTCATTAAATTAACAATTTTATAGTTTTGTTTGCCAGCCTAAAGATCACGCGTATATACGTCCAAGGTCTTGGCGAACTGCTGTGAATTTGCAAACTAATCGTAAGCCGGTAATCGTAAAACCTGCTTTAGTTGAACTGGTCTTTTGTTTTTTCATCTTCTTTTTATTTTCTGTTTACTTTTTTTTTTTTTTCTTACCTTTCCCTTTTAATTCGCCCTACTTTTTTTCTTTTCTTTTTTTCTTTTTTCTTGATCTTTTTATTTTTTCTCTTCTTCCATCTTTTGATCGTTTTAACGCGGACCAAATTACACCAGATGATCATCTGCTTGATGAGAATTAAATGAAACACTTGACGAGCTGTATTTTCCCTTGCTAATTAACTTTGCGATATTGTAATAGTAGAAAATTCTTTTCTCGACCTCTCGCAATACCTGGTGGTGGTTAAAAATTTCATCTTATCTTTTACGACTGAAGTATAGTTGTATATAGTACGGTTTAGCATATACCTATAACCTATCTCTCTATAACGTTTCAAGACTCAAATATTATACTTTTGTAGAATTTAAGTAATTGAAAAATATTATTCACTTTCGGCTTAAAGCTCGGACTAAAATATACACGCAACATATATCTCTCTCTATGTACGCTACATATATATACTCACGCATTTATACAGTTACAAGCCTTATTCTCTTTCATTTTATCACTAAAATTTCTATCGTTTTTTTTTTTTTTTTTTCTTATTACTTTTCGCTTATCAAATTATTTACGCCACCGCAAGCTCAACTCTACTTAATTGTATATTAGAGAATAACAATTTTATATGTATAACAATGATAATATGGTTTATTTTTATTAAACAAATATTTAAATATACGTATACAATATACATATATATTTTATATCTCCTTCCTTCTCTCTCTTGAATTACAGCACGTGGTATATGTACAGTTTATATCCGCAGCTTTTTCGTTATCATGTTTACATTTTCTCCGCAAAAAATTGTTAACAAGTAGAAATATCTTTCTTTCTTTTTTTTTTTTTTTTTTTTTTTAATTTTTTTCTTGACGTTCGTGCGGCGAGCCTAAATTCGATAATCGACTTGAAAAATTTAATTCCTGCCTACTATAATACCTACTGTATACTATATCTAATGCAATATACCGAGTATATTGTAAATATCTTTTATATTTTTTTTTTTTTAATCCGATATTTAATTATCCTATTACACGAGTGATGGTTTTTCTGTTTACTTGTTTATTTGTTTATTTATTTATTTACTTTTTTTAATTAAATTCTAGAGCTTGTATAACGTTAACGTAGTCGAAAACGGCGTATTGCCACAGTCATAAACTCTTTAAAAGCTTTTTATAGTACATAGTCTACGTGATGCGATCCCTTCCCCAGACTCTTCACGTAAAAACAAAAATAAAAAAATAAACGTAAAGAAACTAACAAATGGAAAATCCTCGAAGGGGTTGCGATGGCGATGGAAACAAACTAATGGGGGGTAAAATTGTCACTGAAATTTGTAAAAGCTTTTAATTTCCAAAGACATCATTTCCAAATTTTTATTATTATTATTATTATTATTATTATTATTATTATTATTAAAACATAGAAAAGAGAAGAACAAAAAAAAACTATAAATATGAAAATAAAGAATAATGGAAGGAACAATGAAATAAATAAAAAAAAGACTAAGAGTAAATATCGTACGTCTCATGGTCTTCAGCTTTCCTCGCATTGTTCCGGATACGCGGAGGAACTCCACTAGAAAACTGGTTTGCACCAGACAAAGAACTTCTCATCTCTAGTATAGTAGGCCGTTGGATCGCATATATGTATGTATTTGTGTGTCTGTATGTGTGCGCGTGCGCTTGCGTGGGATGTAGATAGTTATATAGATACCGAAAACCTTGAGGAAATTTTCTCTCAAGAAAATCCAGCTGTACCTATAGGTACGCGACTAAGTCTGGACCCTGAGGATATATTTCTCTCGGTATTTTCCAATCTTTCGATATATTTATCATATCTACATCAATAGCTATATACATATATCATATATTACTTTACCATTTTTATCATTTGGGTGTTAATGATCTAATGAATTCCAATCATGTGATCGTTGGTTAAATACAAGAGTGAAATTTATTTAGATTTTCGTGTATTAATGCGATACGCATTATATTCGTATATTAATATAGTTATACGCGCCGAATACGTATGTATGTGTATATAACAATAACGGCGCCCCAAATGTTACGTAAACTTAGCATATAAATAGTTTTGATTGTGTATATAGACGTTTCGTAACTATAGAGATTATACCAGTTGATGATGGTAGACGCGCGGTGCAACGTAAGAGGTGAACGCAGACTTTCGCGATCCACGGTCGCTCGTGAGCCAATAGATAGAGGTAGGTAGGTTGGTAGCTCCAAGCTTCGGCTTCACCTCGCTCGAGGCTCATGCCTCGAACACGTGAGCCGCGCGTGCATCTCGAGAAACTTAAACCACTGGGGCAAATATAGTCTTCGCGCAAATAGGTAGACTAAGAGAGAAAATAGCTACTTGGCAAGAGATTGAGAGAGAGAGAGAGAGAGGAAAAAGGAGAAATAGAGAAATAAATAAAGAATAGAGATGGAGAAAGAGAAAGAGAGAGAGAAAGAGGGAGTCACTTACTTACTTACTTACTTACTTACTCACTTACTTACTTCGAACGAGAGAAACTGAGAGCCGAGTGGGGGGAAAAAGAACGAGATTCCTCCCACGACTTGGCGAACGCTGTAAACAAAATTGACCTTCGAAGAGGCCAGTGCACCGTACGTCGAACGCGACGCCTAACAGTCGCCGTTCCCGCAGCTGGTACATACGTACGTATAGGTATAATGTATTGCGCATATATGTACGTTGAGTTTACAGAGTGAGAGCTAACGCGGCGCTGCTGTACGGTGTTATACGTTTATTATCCGAGTGGTTTGTATGTATGTAGGTATGTTTCGATCATTCGCGACGGTTCGTGAGCTTTTTCTTTTCCTCGATAAGGAGGATACCTTCTTCACACTCTTATACCACTTCGCTTTTATTCCTCATATATCGCGGCGCTGAGGTTTCTCTTCTCTACGTGCATTCCTGTACCCATCATGCTCGTGAGCTTTCAGTCTTGACGAAAGCTTTTCGAGCTACTGCAAGAAACAGATCTGACGTCATCTGCGTGATTATTATCCGAAATATTGAGAAACTTAACGCTTTGTTACTTTTTTCTTCTTTTACTGATAATATTTATGATTTCTAAAAAATTTTTAATCTTTAGTTTAACGTCTTTTTGACAAGCTCAACGCGTTTTTAATCATCCAGCTATTATACTGACGCATAATTTTTTTTTTTCCTTATGTACGTTACGAGCATTTTTAAAGAAATTCTTTCTCTGATTTTTCACTCTCGTCTTGTATTTCGGTTAAAAGAGAACAGGTTTTTTTTAATCTTCTTCAGGTATAATACTGAATATACAGCTGCAGGAATTCTCTGTACCTACATAGTATGTAGTAGATTATTAAAGAACGCTTAGTATAACATTTGAAATGATAATAATTAAACTAATCATAAACTGTTACGAAAAATAAAATTTTTTTGTAATTAAATTAATTAAACCGTCGTAATAATCATCAAAAAAATAATTAAAAAAAAGTTTTACGATGTTACGCATGTATGCAGACCTTGACATAATGACACTGCCACGATCGCGTTTTATATCATTTTTTTTGTATTTACTTTTTTAGTTTAAACAAAAATTCTCACTTAAACGAATAGAAAAATATAAAAGCCAATCGTACTGTTTCTCTTTAAGTACGAAAGGCTTTATAAATTAGTAGGCTCGTGAAGTCACCTACGAAGATAAACGAGTCAGCATTCTTTCGACTCTCTATTTTGTTGCTTTTTTTTTTTAATTTTTTGTTTCGCTTCTGATAATCCTCCGTCTCGTTTTATTTCCACATTTCTATCTCTTTTCCTCTTCATTAATACCCCATACTCATATATTATATTATATTAGATCTTGTTTTATATATTTATACAGCGGCTATGACATTAACAAACGGTATTTACTCATAACTAATGACATGGCCATTATCTATATTTAAAAATTTTCGTTGCCTTGGATTTTATGTCTAAAATTTATTAACAGTCGATAAAAACGATCTGCACTATATACATTAGCGGTTAATTAAATCCGAGATAATGAGAGAAATCATTAATAATTTTGAGTTTTTTCAATTGAAACCCTGCACCCTGCATTCCCGTATTACGAAATGAAAAATCCTGTATTCAACATCCCAGACTGTTCAATACGTGAACTGCGGTCAAAAGTTAATCCTTTCGTTTGTAAAATCGTCAAGATTTACGACACAGCTTCAAAAAAGTGCGAATTGATTTCATGCCAAAAATTCTGACGCAGGTAGGTATAATCGGCAGCCATATACAATACATGTATACGTATAGGTATGTATGTATGTATGTATGTACATATATACTTACGTGTAGAGGAGATGCTCTTGTTTCCAGACCAATAGCCCCCAGAGCTATATACGACCTGTGATAGCCTCAAAACCTCAAATGCAATGTATACATATAGAGCTCCGTTATTCATATCAAAGTTATAACCGAGGTATACACTTGGATTTTGGACAAATTATTATCATGTTATCAAAAGTAATATACCTATATTGCGCAAATGACGTAGTATGATATAACACGCGTCAGTCTTATACGATATTGACAAGTCCAGATATCATAAGGAATTAAAAAAGCGCTGCAGTAGCTGACCGAGAGATATATAGATATAAAAAATCGGAAAACCGGTTGACCTGTTGGCCAACCCGAAAACTTCCCGCTGTGTTAAATACGTTACAATTAATTGATACTATTGTGTTTATAATAAATTAAAGAAGGTTATAAGTATAATTAGTTTTCCGTATACGAATCTTTTTTTCTTCAATTTCTATTCTTCGAATAACTTTGAAACTACTCGACCGATCGATTCCAAAATCTAATCAGATCTAAGTCTTGATGAACCCTTTCGATCGCCGCAAGAATCATTCAAATCGGTTAATTCGTTCCAAAGGTATCGTACGACAAAAAGAGAAATTTTTGATGTGCAATATCTTTTAAACCAATCGTTCGATTTTGATGAATCTTGCAGCGATCGAAAGAGCTATCCAAGACCTAAGTCTGATTAAGTTTTGAGACTAATCGCACGAACAGTTTAGGAGTTATGCACTAAAAACATGAAAGAGAATTGTTTCTCAATTTTTATTCTTCAAATAACTTTGAAACTACTCGACCGATCGACTCCAAAATCTAATCAGATCTAAGTCTTCGTAAACCCTTTCGATTGCCATAAGAACCATTCCGATTGGTTGATTTTTTCTAAAGATATCGTACCGCAAAAATTTGTTTACACATATCCATACGGACGTCCATCCAAAAATAGTCAGAATAGCTTTCTAAGACCCGAAAACGTCGAGATCTGATGAAAACTCAATTTTCGAAAATCGGACCGCAACCAATAACTTCCCTTTTTTTCTGAAAATTTTCAGTTTTCATTGCAGGAAGTTAAAAAGCGTAAGTCTCTGGATAGAGCTAAGAGTCAAGTTTAAATAACATTATTTGCATGGTACCTATATAATATAGAATTTGAAATTCTCTCTCGTAGGTATATTTATTCACCCGTACTACATCTTATCTCAAAACAGTGAGAATGGTTAACGGGTACTGACGTTTCCTCGTTCGCTTGAATAGCCCGATTTTCAAGTCTTGCGGCGAGACGTTGAATTGTGTATAGGTAAATGTGTGGGGGATAAATTGTAGGTATAACGCGATGTCACTTACTGATTTTAACGTTATAATATACGCTACACAATAATGATAATTACAATTGTTATATAGGGATATAAAATAAACTATTGCCGATTATCGCACATGGTTTTAAATCTTACAAAATTTGATTATTTCATGGTAAATATATGCGCACAAACATTCACGCATATACATACATATTATCAAATATTGATTTATTCGCTGCAATCCTGATCGGTGCGGTTACCAGTTTATCCTTGAGCCAACTAAACGGACACGTGCATAGACCGACCGCGACGCGACTATAAAGAAACCTTCAATAACGATCGTGTATTGATTCGATAAAAATTAATCGACTTTGCTGTAGCAAGGCAGGGTATAATTCGCGCTGGGTATATGAAGTGAGAAATCGTGAATATATGTGAATCTAATAAATTGGATGAGAAAATTCGACGATAATTGATCTAAAATTTTTAAATTATCAATAAATGTCGAAGAGTTCTTGATTCGAAAATACTTATGGTTCCTGAATTTTGGAGTCGAAATATCGACCCTATTATACATGTATATTGAGTATATGGGGCATTCCATGTCATTTCGACATGGGTCTGACCCTTGACCTGTCGGATTGGACCCGTAATTTTTTATACGATTGTTTTCACTTCGAAAGGTACACAGTTTTTTTTGTTTTTTTTTTTCAGATTCTCTCAAATCAATTTGAAGTTTCTATAAATTTTTTAAAACGACCGTATTGATCGACACAATTTGAATATCTGAAAAAATTCTGAAAAATCGTACGTCAGATATCAACATTTTCAAGCTCAGAGTCGGAGTGGGGAGATTTTTCCTTCTTACTGTTTTTAACCTTTTTTCGAAAAAAAACAAAACGTTTAAAAAATTAGAAGCTGGAGTTATTTTACTACGGATGGTTGCTGAAACATTTTCATACGTCACACCGGATTTTTGAAAAAATTTTTTTTAGATTTTTGGGAACCATTTTATCATTTGCAATTTTTTTGTTTTTTTCTCAATCTGCAAAAAAATCCAAAAAATCTGAAAAAAATTTCAAAAATCCGGTCTGACATATGAAAATGTTTCAGCAATCATTCGTCGTAAAATAACTCCCGCTTTTAATTTTTTTGACGTTTTTTTTTCCGGAAAAAGGTTGAAAACAGTAAGAAGAAAAAATCTCCCCACTCCGGCACTAAGCTTAAAAATTTTGATATCTGATACACGATTTTTCAGAATTTTTTTCGGATTTTTAAATTGTGTCGACCAATATGGTTGTTTTCAAAAATTGTAAAAAATTCAAATCGATGAGAAAAAATCTGAAAAAAAACCTGACTGCCTTTCAAAGTGAGAACAATCATATAAAAAGATCCAGATCGAAATGACATGGAATGCCTCATATACAGAATATAGGAACGGAGAGACTGTTCGTAGCTAATTTTGAAACTCCTAAGTTTACTTGATTGAAAATATAACTGCAGTATAGGAGGCAGGCAGGCAGACAGTTAGGGTACTTACTACGTTATTTTTTGCTTAAGCCTTGGCGCCATGTGTATAAACATAACTGACGTCAGTTAACAGCTGCTGGTGGGTTATTTTTATTATTTTTTTATTTTTTTTTTTATAAACGTGATGTGTGGACGGGTGTGTATATATTCTATATCTAGTACGTACTACATGAATCCATGCATACATGAATTTGTGTACATTAGGATGACAGTGAAAATGGATTTTGTATACATTCTTTGACACACACACACATACACCCAATTTTTCTTTATTTTCAATCCCGAACGTAAACCTCGAAGAATTTCAATAGAATATTTAAACGGATTTTCCGGTCCTTCAACTCTGAGCTTTCTGTTTTTGTTTTCTTTTTTGTTTTTTTTTTTTAAAGCAGAAATATCACCCGGTATTTCAAAATTTGGGTCATGAGTCGTGACGACTTTTCGCTAATACAGAAGCACGTCAACTTTGACGAAGTTAAACGGAGTTGAAAAAATTTCAGGGAAAAAAAACCTGACGTTGAAATTCTGAAAATTTGAAATCGTCTGAAATAAATTCGTAATTTTTACCGTTCAAAAACTTAAAAAATTTTGAACTCATAAACCTTGAGGATATTTTTTTTTTTTTTTTTTGAACTCGAATTTATGTACAGGCTGCATTTCAGTCGATAGAGAACAGAAATTATTGATAACATATGAAAATTTTCCCATATCGAACCACAATCCCCGGATATTTGTTATATAATATCATAATTGCAGTCAACGGTAATTGACATTTGACATTGGATCAAATTTGCTAGCTTCTCGATTGCTGCACAGAGAGAAATTGTACCCGTCGTTTATCGTAATTACAAATATGTATGTATGTATCATAAACAAAGATATCGATAAGCGTATATACAGTTTACGTTATAATACAGGGACAGTCGGAAATGACGTAATTCCGATAAGCGTATATATATGTTATACCACACGTTAGATAAAATGAAAAAAGCTCGTGCTTTTGTTTACAAAACACAACTGGCTGGGACTGTAAACATATAGAAACGCTTATCTTAATTATTCGCTATAAAATTGATTGCTGGTGCAGAGATATGCATAAAATTAATGGCACTGCACCGGATGGTATGATTCACGATCTCTCACTCGCTTGGCTGTTATATGTATACATTAGACCGCTTCAAAATAATCGCCTATTTTTCATTTTCAAAGAGTAAATTAAAAGTATTGTTCCAAATGACGGAAAAAAATGCTGTCAAAGTTTGAGCTCTTAATATTAATATTAAGAGGTGCCTCATCGCGATTTTCTATTTCCCATCTAAATAACATGGGAACATTTTTGTTTTAAACTTTGGAATTTTATAACTCGTCAACGCATCAGTGTACTGATAAGACCAGAACATATTTTTGTAGTGAATTGAACGCTCTACAAAAAAGGTCTCTTGTTCTTTTTCGATAAATCTAGTTATTTCAAAGTTGGTGTATCGGTTAATAATGGCAATTAATCATGACTAACTTGGAAACAGTTGGATTCATCGAAAAAGACCAAGATACCTTTTTCGTAGAGCATACAATTTTGAACATCAGTACTCATGCAGAATCTTTCTAAGTAGATTAATTTCCAAGATATAAAAATCGAAATGTTCAACAAGACCATTTCCCATGTTATTTAGATGAGAAATAGAAAATCGCGATGAGGCACCTCTTAATATTAATATTAAGAGCTCAAACTTTGACAGCATTTTTTTTTTCGTTATTTGGAACAATATTTTCGACCAACTCTTTGAAAATGGAAAATAGTCGATTTTTTTGAAACGGTCTGGTATACATACATACATATATATTTTATAACCAGAAAATTGTTCATCGAACTCGAAGTGTCTCCCAGGTTGATAAAATCCCATCCATCGACGTATGCTGCTATTATATTCATCCCAAACTCAGACTGTAAAAGAGTGATTTCTATACGTATTTGCAGAATTCTAAAGTACATTGAAAACTCGCTTTTAATCGCTATAGGTAACCGATTTTTCAGACTCACTTTAATCTGGTTCATAACGATGAAGAAATATAATATTTTTCCCTCAATTACTATCTCGGAAATAATTATTTTTCACTAATGGTGTAGTCGGGTAAATCTAAATCGGATGAAATGATCATTCCTTTAAGTTTTTTCTATTTTTTTTTTTTTTTTTTTTCATTTTTCGTTTATTTTCAGAATATATGCGGTTTTATTGTGGGGGTGAAAACAGTGAAAAGACAGCTGGTTGAATATGTAGTACTGTACAAGGGGATAAAGGAACCAAAAATTGAGATACTGAAACGAAGAAACGAAAAAAAATATAAAAATAAAAATTCTATACGTATGAAATAAAAGAAAGAAACTGGGAATTTTCGCGTGTTTGTGCCCACCAAACCAGACGCGTTTGCTATGCGTGAACAAACAAACGCCTACCCTTTTTCCCCTTTACGCCTTCGAGCAACCCCTAATTTTGAGAGTACAAAAGAAACCTGATTTACGCCATGTCAAAGCTCCCAGAAATCAACGTAACTAAATATATGAAAAAAAAGTCACCCACTGTATGGGTACATCTACGTGATTTCAACGTTTTTCTTGTCGGTAGGTATATCTACTGAAACTCGTTTTTAACTCTCAAAAAAACAATTACATTAATGATTTGCAAATATCTTTCATGATATTAATATATGGAATACTTTTAGTCAACTGGACCAATTACTTCCATGGAACTCTTGAATATTTTGTCATAATTTATCAGCTCTGAGTACCAATTGTAAAAAAAAAAAAATGAAAAAAATCAGGAAACTGGTTGACCTGTGGGCCAACTCTGAAACTTCCTGCTGTGTTAAATACGTTACAATTAATTGATGCTATTGTGTTTATAATAAATTAAAGAAGGTTATAAGTATAATTACTTTTCCGTATACAAATCTTTTTTTTCTTCAATTTCAATTCTTCGAATAACTTTGAAACTACTCGACCGATCGATTCCAAAATCTAATCAGATCTAAGTCTTGATGAACCCTTTCGATCGTCGCAACAATCATTCAAATCGGTTAATTCGTTCCAAAGGTATCGTACAACAAAAAGAGAAATTTTTGTCGTGCAATATCTTTTAAACCAATCGTTCGATTTTGATTAATCTTGCGGCGATCGAAAGGGCCACCCAAGACCTAAGTCTGATCAAGTTTTGAGACATCGCACGAACAGTTTAGAAGTTATGCGCTAAAAACATGAATTTTCATCACGGGAAGTTAAAAAAAGCCTTCTATAATTTTCGTCAGTCGTTAAAATGATCAATTCTTCGGAGATAATTAAACTTTTTCAAATTCACTGTAATCCGCTGTTCAGACATTCTTGAAAACCATAAATCGCCCAAAAAATTTTAATTTTTAAAAACCCTTCAATAGTGTATATAATTCCATAAATATCTATAATTTCATTCATGATCCAGAGGGGTGTGGTATATTACTAAGAGAGTCGCAATTTTGTTTGTAAATGTTGCAGAATCAATAGAAAAAGTTTCACAACGATAATTCCCAAAGTTCATGAACTAAAAAAAAGGAAATCCATTTGAAATGAATCTGCAGCCAATTATCTTAATATATTCATAGCCTAAATACCTAATGATAATGTAACCCGTTGATCGTTTTTGGGAATATCTATTCATACTTACATTGATTACCTATATATATATTTTCATGGCTGTGTAAGTGTTCGTATATTGGTTAGATCCATTAATCAGTTTAGTCCGTGAAGCACGTAGCTTAGATTCGCATCGACTTTGCAACCCTCGGGTCGGGGGGATAGGGTGGAGGGGGTAGAGGCAAGGTTTGCGAGTTTGTAGAGTATAAAGAGAGGGAGAGTGAGAGAGTGAGAGAAACGTATAAGAGAGGAGAGATGCTCGTTTGTTCTCGACGCCATGCTGGATTAACGAGTTTATTTAATTTGTACCTTTGCGATATTAATTTCGGCATGGAGAATGCAAATTAGCTCGTTCCAAGTTCCAACTCGGGACAAACAGTGCGACCGACCTCGGAATAGCATTGCGAATACGAGCAGGACCTCGGCTATACTCAAAAGCCACGTCTTCCGGGGGTATTCACTGGGTTTATCTCGGGTTAGGCTACAGCCCACCGAATCCCATCTGTTATGGGACGAAATTCAGAGGACCACGAGTAAGGCCAAATCGCGACCAGGATATGCAGGGCCAGTTGACCCAAGACCAGAAAGCTTATAATTAGTCACGAGTTAATGTCCGTCTCGAATCTTGGAGCCCGGAGTTTCGTGGGGTGATTAAAATTTCGGATTTCAATTATTTTTAGTTTTTCTTAGTTTGTCGATTTATTCAGAATTCAAAAAAAGAGTGAATTTTAACTAACGCAACGAATTCATCGCAGTTACTTATCTCAATTAGATATATCAACGATTTTTTTTTCTTTTTTTCTTGAGATTCGGACGTATACTTATCGGTTTGAGATACATACATTAGAGTGTCTCAAAACAACCGACTATTTTTTTTTTTTCAAAGAACATTGAAAAATCGTCAGAGTATCTCTAGAAAACGACCCTGTAAAAATATGAGCTCTTAATATTAATATTTAGAGGTGGCGTTTTGTAATTTTCTATTTCCCATTTAAATAACATGGGAAAATTTTTTTTCAAACTTTGGAATTTTGTAACGTGATAACGAGCTACTTCATTAGTATGACAAAACCAGCTCTTATAGAAAATTTGATGCTCTACAAAAAAGGTCTGATTGACATTTTGCGTAAGTCCAGCCGTTTCAAAAATATCGAGCCTCAAACTTCAGACTGTTTGAAATATTATTTTTGAAACGGCTGGACTTACGCAAAATGTCAATCAGACCTTTTTTGTAGAGCATCAAATTTTCTATAAGAGCTGGTTTGTCATACTAATGAAGTAGCTCGTTATCACGTTACAAAATTCCAAAGTTTAAAAAAAAATTTTCCCATGTTATTTAAATGGGAAATAGAAAATTACAAAACGCCACCTCTAAATATTAATATCAAGAGCTTATATTTTTACAGGGTCGTTTTCTAGAGATACTCTGACGATTTTTCAATGTTCTTTGAAAAAAAAAAAATAGTCGGTTTTTTTGAGACACTCTAACATACATATATACTTTTATTCCTGATTTCTTAAACGGAGTGTTTCTGTGGAGTCAAGCGAGGAGAAAACGATGCCAAAAACATCGAGGACGACTATAAAGACGAGAAACGACTGCGGAGTCGATGCCGCGTTACGACTTCTTCGTAAAATGTGTACAACTGCAGCAGCAGCATCTACTAGGTAGGTAGGTTATACGTAGTTATAAAACGCAATCGTTTTAGCCTTGATGTACATATTCGAGCTTATACTGCAGGATACAGACTACAAGAAATAAGGAGGAAAGTGGAACAAATAAAAGAAAAACAAAAAAAAAAAAAATAGAAAAAGAAAACCACACGTATCCAATCTTTCTTAGTTTTTCTTACACAGAAATTGCAAAAAAATTCTTACTCTAAGTCTCCATCAAGAAACGAAAAAGATGTTTCATGAGAATATAAACTCGAGCTTTTTCGAGTCGATTCAACACTCACTCAAATAACAGGCAATGGACTATAACGAAAAATTTAAATAGAATGAAATTTAGGTATAGTTTTTTGATGAAAAAATTTCTCATAACATAAGGTTTTTATCATTCCAAAATATTTAATGCCGAGTTTAAAGTATATTCGATATTCGAAATTATCTACCATCGTAAATACGTGGGAAGAATAATTCAATGTCGTTTCTGTAATTAACACTTTAACGTTAATTAAGGCCTCTATGAATTTACCAAGGACGTTAAAATCGCTCCTAGGTGTGACTTAAACGAAGGCGTATAATTCTGAACGTCATTACGCAACCGATTTAAACCAATATAAAGGAAATCACCGGGTAGTCTAGCTCTTGCATAATTCACAAGATTCTAATGAGATATTATCTTCAAAATGAACGGACGTAAACGATACGATTAATTTTCTTACATTCTAACCTGTAACTCAACTGCTAAATTAAAAAAAAAAAATTAAAAAAATCTTGAAAACACATTCGCTCAATTAGTTGATAAGAAAAAAAAATAAAAAAAAAATAAAAAAGAATAAAAAAAAAAACTATAAGATAATGTTGACAAATACCTACCTAAGCGATTTCACTAATTAAAAGAGTATTTATTTCACCGTGTTTTACGGATGTAATCTACTACGAAGCTTAAAGGCTTTGCAACGGGTTAATCGGTTTGGGAATTAAGGCGTTCGTCCAGTTGTCTCTAGAGGTAGATGGGTATATATTGTTGAGTGGAATTAGGCACGGTCCTAAGCACAATAATCTAGAAAACCGCTATGGCTCTCGAGTTTCGACGTGTTACTTGATCCAAGTAAATAATACAAAGAGCTAAGACCATCATGGAGAGAAATAAACTCTAATTCTCAGACTAGAATTTGTGCAATTAGTTTTATAGTAGACAGCAAAGAGACTCGTTAAATGAATTCTCATTCGGTAATATCCAAATACTTAATTACTACACTAAATATATACCAACAGCTAGATAATCGTCGATAAAATAAAACCATTGAAGTCATAACTTTGTGACACCTACGCGTCAAAAGTAAAAAAAATAAATCATACCGATCATGGTCGGAATTTTGGTCATTTTTGATCCATAGAAAAAAATTGGCGATAATAAATAACGAATAGCGATAAACATTCTTGAATGTAAATTACTTTCAGTTACTGTTGACCACTGAAGGATTCCTTACGGTGTTTAGAGGGTCGTCGAAGTTCTCTGGAATGTGTCATTTCGTATTTTATGGGGTAGTAACTCCGTTTGCATCCATGAAACTCGTAAAAGTTTCGACTTCGAACAACGACGCGAATCTTTCCTTGCATTTGGTTATCTCGACAGTAAATCTGTGTTCAGTGTTATGTATTGTACATACATCGACAATTTCATACTTTACATTGTTTCTGCTACACGCTTCGCAAATCACCAAAAAGATATCTATGGTAGGTATACGGTGTACGGTACAGTTGCCATTCGTCAATATTAAATTCTCAAACAACTATGTCCAGTCGCTAAACTTATTTGCTGGATTATAAATACGGAACTGTGCAAATTAAAAAACACACAAAAAAAATAGTATGTGACATTCATGCGCACGGAGATAATTTTGAAAGTCAACTTCAGGTTGCCAAAAAATGAAAAAAATAAAATAAATAAATAAAATGAACAAACAAACGCAATTTGATGTTCTTAACTACATATTTTCGCGGAAAAATGTATAATGTACGTATATCTACGAAAGGTACGTATAGGAAAATATTTAAATGGTCTTTGGAAACGGGATCATTTCCCGAACATCCTAATACCTCTCCAAAGACTTCTACGACTGTATTAGCTTGACATGGTCCCCGCGGTTCGTCCTAAGCAAATATTATCCCAGGTTAATTTCCGGTCGTTCTGACCCAGCAGAAAATATTTCGTTTTTGGTTTTTTTTTTTTTGTTTTTTTTTTTTTGTTTTCATGTTCTCACAAAATGGGTAGAGACAAACAACAAAGAAAAATAAAATCCAACGAGGAAAAAAAAAAACTTGTTGCCAATTCAATTTTCAATTTTCGCAATCAATTTTGAAATCGCGGTTTATAGTTCGACTCCGTACCTATACCCGTAGCCACAGTCGTACTATGTGTATATATAAAAATCGATTCGGTCCTAAACTATAGAGCCATAAAGGGTCAACTCGTTAGCGATAACAAACGACGAAAATTTGAAACAGTTATACACCTAGCGTGTGCCAATACATATCGAAATTTTTATTTTCTTCAAAATATCACCGCAAGAATCTGTGGAATTTATTTTTGGTTAAACAATTAACCTTGATTCGGAATCAATGACCCGAAAAAAAAATTCCAGTAGCAAGAAAAAGAAAGACTTTCGCACTACTTGTTCCGGTCAAGTTATTATAAGGACATTAGTGACACGATGTGAGGTTTTGGATATTAATCAAATGGAGTACCGTATTGTCGATCGAAATATCGCTCAAACTTCATTGAAAGCTCTGCCCTTTTGGAAAATTGATTATTCGACGTAATTGTAGACACTTTTATCTCGAAATAAAAAGAAATTTAAATTTTTCTGGCAGGTTGCGAGAAACTGTAACGTTCATCCGTAAATTCGGGCAGGTTTGTATGTCAAAAGTGAACGAAATTTTCGAAAAGGAGTCCCCTGGTAGAAGAAAATAAAAAACCAAACACAGAATACTGGCTGCAGTTTTATCAAATAAAATGACTTTAACCACCGCGTGATTGTCATCGTGGACACGTGTTCGTTTGGTGAAAAAATCGAGTTGTAGTTTCCCAAAATTACCGCATTTTATTTAATTATTTTCATTTCCTTTTTTTCCTTTTTAGTGGTTTTTATTTTTCCGATTCGAGGGAAACAAGACCTGGGGATATAGACGCGATGAATTATCAAACTGCTTCTGTATCTATTAATTAAATATAATTTTTTGATATTAGATAACGTTTATATGGTATTTTTATAAACCCATTTTCATAGCCGCTGATGCACATATTACATAAGGGACGTCTCTTGTATAACCTTTAATAATAAAATTCCCTGGAGTATACAAGCTACTAAAGCATCGTCATTTTATTATAAAATCTCGATAGAAATCTTGAGCTAGTAGGAAGGGAGGGAGTCCTCCGGTATCTTCGTCTTGGTATCAAAAAAGGAACGATTCAATCTCGGCGAGAGAAACCATCTCTTCTCTTCTCTTCTCTTCTCTTCTCTTCTCTTCTCTTCTCTTGCGTAACACTCTGCTTAGCAGATGCGTTCCTTTATAACCCCAAGAGAGAGATTCTTTAGGACTTTTTCTCCTACTAGGTATAAAGAACGACGAAAAGACGAGGATGAAGTATCTTCGACTTTTACGAAGAAAAGAACGCCAAAACCTCGTGCCACTTGTGCTTCTCCCTCGTGTACGAATACATACATATATAAAAATGTGAAAATAAAGTTGAAAAAATTTGTCTGTCTATATACATATGGGGCATTCTATATCGGTTCGACCTGGATCCGCGATTTTTTATATGATTGTTCTCACTTTGAAAGGCAATCAGTTTTTTTTTTTTAGATTTGTTTCAAATCGATTTGAATTTTCTACAATTTTTAAAAACGACGATATTGATCGACGCAATTCAAAAATCTGAAATAATTCTGAAACAATCGTGTGTCAGATATAAAAATTTTTAAGCATTGAGCCGAAGTGGGGAGATTTTTCTTTCTTACTATTTTCAACCTTTTTCCAAAACAAAAACGTTAAGAATAGTAGAAGCGGGAGTTATTTTACTACAGATGGTTGCTGAAACATTTTCATATGTAACACCGGATTTTTGAAATTTTTTTCAGATTTTTTGGAATTTTTTCAGATTTAAAAAACAAAACAAAAAAAATATTGCAAATGGTAAAATGGTTCCGAAAAATCTGCAAAAATTCTCAAAAATCCGGTGTGACATATAAAAATGTTTCAGCAACCATCCATAGTAAAATAACTCCGACTTCTAATTTTTTAAGCGTTTTTTTCTTCGAAAAAAAGTTGAAAACAGTAAGACGAAAAATTCTCCCCACTCCGGCTCTAAGCTCAAAAATTTTGATATCTGACATACGATTTTCCAGAATATTTTTAGATTTGTAAATTGTGTCGATTAATATGGTCGTTTTTAGAAAATGTAGAAAATTCAAATCGATTTAAAAAAAATCTAAAAAAAAAAGCTGAGTGCTAGCTTCTTTCCTCTCCAATTTCGTTACTAATTCATCTTTTATTCATTTCTTATTATACCTATACAAGTTTGTCATACCTGCCTATTTGCTTCAAATTTTATTTTTTTGTTTTAAACTTAAGTGAATTTCTTAAATACGGGAATGGTCTGTTTCTCTTCTGTTTTAATCTATTCCAATGAAAATCTAATCAACGATTTAGTGCGCGTAAAGAAAGAGACAGTTTGTATAGAAATTACTAAACAAGACACGATTTTCGTTACCCTACCTTGAGGCGTAGAGTATAGGTATATGTACGTAAAACAGGAGAAGAAAAACAAATGAGCTGAACCAATTGCATTTCGGTAAACAAATGGTAACAAACTTGTTTCTTTGGTTTTGTTCTGCAGTAGAAAATGTTTTCCAGTATTCAAATGAGCTCCAGTCGTCTCCCCTTTATTCCAAAGCTTCGTTAGTCAGTTTGTAAATATATATTACGTTTACATAGAAATTTCTGTATTTTCTGTTTACGTACATACATACATATACGTTGTTTTATATATACACATAAACGCATATTTGTGTCTTTACCTGAAATCAACAATAATCCAGAAAAAGAGAAAGAAAATAAATTTAAAAAAAAAAAGAGATAGTAACCTTCCACAATAATGTATGCAAGTACATATGTATATGTAATAGGAATGGAAATAAGAAAAACGCGGAATGGAATTAGGAGGTTGGAGTTTGCTCGTGAAGCAGGTATTTATTTTATCGTTTTTTTCTCCCCTACGTGCCTCATTTGCTTCCCGAAAACACGCAAGGTGAAAACTCTGCATCCCTCTTCGCTTACCTCTCTTGGAAAACCCTCGTGTATTTCAACTATTTCTATACGTGTATACATGGATTTTGTGTATGTGTGTGTGTATGTGTTTTTTATTTTTTTTTTGTTTGCCCCTAAAGCGTGAGCGAGATAATCTTTTTACTGAGATAGGGGTTGCGGCGTACGTCCGAAACCGTAACGTCGTGCTACCCATGTACCACGAACTTTCTCTAAGTTATTACCAGCAATTTGTTAGCCGTTTGTTTGGAGGCTACGTTTCGCCGTGGTTTTCTGCGAATTAATAAGATAAATGGTTAATTGCTTAGGGGTGTGACGCTTCTTCACGAGAATCCCGAAAAATAAAGAAAGAAAAGAAACCGAAAGACAAATCGTTGCCTGAAGTTAAATGAATACAAATTTTTAACTTGAGTTTTTATATTGTTAATTAATTTTTCATTTTTCAGGTCTGTGATTGTCTGGGTATCAGCAAAGAATGCGACTACTTTGGTCTAAAACATCAAAGTGCTAAGGGCGAAGAGTTGTGGTTGAACCTGAGGAATCCAATCGAACGTCAAACCGGAGGCGGAGTAGCTCATCTGAGGTTTGCTCTTAGGGTCAAATTCTGGGTACCTCCTCACTTGTTGCTACAAGAAGCTACGAGGTCAGTTAAATTTCGTCCTTTATTTTCCTTCCACCTTGAACCCAATCTTCTATGTATACCTACTCATCGAAAATAAATAATAAAAATCATTTTCCATTTACATCGAACCTTAAAAAAAAAAAAAAAAGCTCTGAAACTAATAACACGTTAGAATCTTTTCGACAAGGATATAAAAACTACGTATCCGCGATGAAGGTATAAGATTTTTGAACAAAGTCCCGTTTAAAATACCGATGAAGCACTTTTGAGAAATGATCCCACCGTATAGAAGCTGGTACACGTTCGCGTCTTTGATCCGTATAATATCCTGCCCGAAAATGGGGGAGGATCATCCTTGTGTCTATATGGATGTATACTTAGGCCTCTGAATGGTTTGAATTTTATTGGTTACCCATACCTGATTTTGCCTGTCATTCCATCCCTGAGTAATGTAAGGTGGGGTTAAATTCATTCCTTTTTTTTTTTTTTTTTTTTTTTATACTGGTTTTCTTTTTCTATTCTTTTTTTTTTTTTTTTTTTTTATATTTCGAGTTTGAGATCCATCAGGCAGATCCAACTAGCAGAGCGTGACGAGATTCTCTTATGTAGGATGACGTCAAATGCGATGAAGCGGTAGCCTCGTTTCAGCGAAAAATCGCGACTTGACTTGACAGACTCGCTCACCCTAGCCTCAATCTCCGAGGACTAAATGAGAGGCAGAGAAAGAGAGAGAATTATATAAAGGGAAGGGGATGGAAGGAAACAGACTTTGAATTAAATCAGATTTTTTAGGCGACCACGTAACGAGGAGGAAATCCGATAGAGTGGAAACTCCATATAAATTTAACAGGGAAGAAAATTTTCAGAGTCATTTAACTGAAATTGTATTCGTTGAGAGAAAGGGAAATGAAATGGAAAAATTGTATGGACATATAATATACCTATACCACATTCTACAGCAATTTAATGCAAATTATAATCAATAGAAGATATATAACTTGATATACCTAAAGGTAGAAGGAAACTCTGGGCTATAAGATCGAGTCGGGGAATGAAATACCAGAAGCAATCAACCAACGTCAAACATCTCATGTTGCTTGCGGTTTTGATTGGTTTGTTAAGAGGATTGGACGAGAGGAATTGGAACAGGCTTTATTATCTATCATCGCGTTACCTTTCAGTTTCTTAACCTACCGAAACCCAAGCAGCTACAGTTAACACTATGTCGAATACCTGGCTCATGCTTTCCATCGTTACCATTTAAGGACACAATCCGAAACGCGTATCTGTATCGTAGATTTTTATCATATTATTAAGTACTTCAGATTACGAAAGTTTGATAAAAAAAGATACTCTTCAGCGTTAGCGTTATCAACGGAATGTAATTTGGAGAAATGATATGTAGCAATAAAAATGCCATTTGTTACTCCTCGTGTTATAGTCGAGATGTATTCAGGGGAGATAGAGAGATTGGTTCGTAGAGAAAACATCTATTGATTTATCAGACGTACAATCAGTCTAAGACCACTCGAGAAACACTCGTAAAATCATCCGGTAGATTGGGGTGGAGGATTACTTTGAACTGGAGAGGTAACAGCGCGAACTACAACTCTGAGAGGCATTTGAAGAGGTCTTTCAGACGGATTTAGTTTTAGGCCTGCGGCGAGCTTTTTCGGAATCCTTTCTCTCTTTTCTAATTTAAAACCGTGCTTTCCGGTGCCTCGTGAACTGGGATGAAGAAGAAAAAGAAGAAAAAGAATAAGAAGAACAAGAAGAAGAACCTTTACATTGGCTTTACTTGCGGATGGTCAAATTTCTCGCAAGTAATTTACCGTAGAAAGCAAGCAGTAATATCAGATGTTTTATTGCGTGGCTTGGTTGTTTGTCCACGGCAAGGCAACTTTTACTTTAAACTTTGACGACAATGGAAATTGCATTTCCATTCTACGGACATTGGTCTTTTTTCTTATGCCTTTGTCGTCTATTTTCGACAATTCAAACACGAACTTTTACATTAGATCCACCTAAAAATGAGATCAGAAGAAAAAAAAAAACGATACCAAATCTTTTTTGTTCACTAAAATCGATCGGACTCTTATACACAATCAAATACATGCCTATACGAGCTCCTTTTCATAATGTCATTATCATACCATTACAAAAAAATATAGGTAATTCTAGTAAACCATACTTTTGTATTTTTTTATCACTTTTTAAATTAAAATGTTCCTATATTGATTATACCAGCTTATTCACCTCCGTGGAATTACCCCTTTCACTTCACACATCGACTTTATATCTACACAACGAAGCTGGAAATACTCACATCGTTAGTGACTCAGCTTCTGCCGTTGAAGTATCATTACTTTTTCTCTTAATTAATAAAATGAGTAATATTAGTGACTAGCATGGGCATGGGAAATTCATAGCACTTCAACTCACCCCAATCACTCATTCCTAAAACCCATTGCTGTACCTACTCATAATTAATTAATTAATTAATTAATTAACTAATTAATTAATTTGTACTATATCGAACGTATACCCTCTACTTTTTTTCTTTATTCTATTTACACTTAGATTTACGTATATAAAATAAATACATCTTAGTCTGGACATTGCGTACGTATATCTGAGTAATCTTTAACGAAATTACACTCTCATTTCTCCAAGGCTTGAGATAGATACAGGATAAGCGTTCAACTCAGGGTTGTGTAAAATTAATCTGACGTTGGGCCAGATTTAATTACATTACAGTTCCTCTAGAAACGACCTATGGTTCTTAGGAGAAATTGCCACTAGCTAGAACGACTAAAGGAGTAAGGTATAAGTCAGAACTTTGCAGACTATACTAGCGTGTCTTAGTTGCTAAGATAATGATCTTCACAGGATGTAAGAACCACCCTGTGAACTCTTACACTGTTACACGCCCAATTTAGCGACCTTAAATTTTCCAGCAATTAGCTACGTATTAATCTTACTTATGTGTAATGTTTGTAAATTATTATTATTATTATTATTATTATTATTAAACGATATGAGGATTGCGTAAAATTGACGAAATTTTTATACGGAAATATATTCGACTTATCAATTTTATTCGCTTATTACTTTATTATCTTTTTATTTTCAGCTATTTTTCATTCGTTTAGACCTTAATATAGGATCACAGGTAATTTTCTCAGTTCTGATTATTCGAGCATATTAAAACTTGTTACAGAAGATTAAACCCGCATGCGAAACAAAGCCACTCGTGTGCACGCGATTCAGAAAAGAATAAAGGATAAAATAAAACGAAAAATAGATTCCAAATAATCGTTATTAAACCACCAAAAACTTTAAATTTATGTATTCAACCATGTAAAATGCAAATTTCAAATTTCGTGAATTGCTGAACGGTCTTTTGTGCTCCTGACGCACAGATTTTGTTATTTACTGTCATACTTTTGTACACAAGCTGATATATAGTGCATTGTGGAATTTTTGAGTTTTCTGTCAAGTCTCGCACTTTGAAAAACTTTTACACTTTGGATAAAAAACTGAGTATATTAAAATTTAGGTTGTGACGAAATCTAAAGTTCATTTTTCTGGTTTATTTTAATCTCACGGGGTGGCAGCTTTTATGACAATTTTAATACTCGGGCTCTTGGACCATTTCCCATCTTTTCATTTTATGATTGAACTCAATCCTCCCGGAATCGACCAGACTTTACGGATGACCAACCGACTATTGACGCGCGTAATTCATTCACTATTGAATTCTGAATAAACGTTTAAATAAAGACAGGGAAGAAAAAAAAAAAAAAAAAAAAACGGATGAAAATTAAAGAATTGAAATTCTTAAATATTATATTCTATCATAAGAACTCTTAATAAATCACTTTTTTTAATATATATTGTATAAAGTATATTTAATCTTCATTCCCTCCGTATTTAAACGGAACAGATACCAATTCTCGGTTAGCTTGGAAATTTGAATTTGAATTTGAATTTGAATTTGCATTTGCATTTGAATTCGCACTAGAATCATCTTGGTAACGCCAACCGCTCCTAATTTTATTGACACATCTTTCATGTCTACTACGCCGTTACGACAGCTATACCTACCTCTACTCATATACCTACAGGGTGACTTGATTCTATAAACTGTATGGTGAAAATTAACTTTTCTTTACCACATTGTACGAAATGTATTAAATTATATTAATAAAAATCGTTTTTGAGTCCGTTTTGATGATTTTCGGAATTACAAATTGGCTTTATAAAACTAAAAATCGGTTAATTCGTTCCAAAGGTATCGTACAAAATAGAGAGAAATTTTTCTCGTGCAATATCTTTTAAACCAATCGTTCGATTTTGATGAATCTTACGGCGATCGAAAGGGCCAGCCAAGAGCAAAGTCTGATCAAGTTTTGAGACTAATCGTACGAACAGTTTAGGAGTTATACGCTAAAAACATGAAAAAAATTGTTTTTTAATTTTTATTTCTCAAATAACTTTGAAACTACTCGACCGATCGACTCCAAAATCTAATCAGATCTAAGTCTTGATAAACCCTTTCGATCGCCATAAAAACCATTCCAATCGGTCGATTCGTTCTAAAGATATCGTACGACAAAAATTTGTTTACACACATACACATACGGACGTCCATGCAAAAATAGTCAAAGTAGCTTCGTAGGACCCCAAAACGTCGAGATGTGATGAAAACTCGATTTTCAAAAATCGGACCAAAACCAATGACTTCCCTTTTTTCTGAAAATTTTCAATTTTCATTGCGGAAAATTAAAAAAAAAAAAGCACTGCATTAAATGTAACGGGGTGATATTGTAAATATATTGATAAAAATTGTAAATTGTTTTTATAACATCCTGTACACACGAGAACCATTTTATTAACTCGAAGCCTTTTGGCGTGTATAAAATTCACGAATGATGAATTTTAACGGAGCGTAAAGTTGACATCGTACGCGAGCTCGATTGTCCGAGTAGAAATACTATTGACGTTGACCAGCAAGGTGATCCTTTGATCTAAAACCAATAAACAATTTTGCATAATAGGTAATAGATTTCCAAGAATTTTTTTACTCTAATTGAAATTCAAGTATGTAGAGAATATCTGTGAGAATTCTCATGGGATATGTGTATGTAGTTATGGTAGTAAAGGCTTGTTACATGAGGTAAAATTTCTATAACTATATCTATATATTTTCAAGTCATAAGCCATAAGTTATAAGCGATATTTTTCCTAGACTTTATCCTGACCCGATAAAAGCCGCGAGCCAAAGTTCTCCACTTCCGTATTTTCTTCTCTTTTTCTATTTCTCGAAGCTCGTGGTCGAGAGACATTCAATGGAATATCTTTATCGGAGGCCGAGAGCTAGGAGGGGTTAGAATATGCTGGGTGGACAGCAAAAACACTCGAATTCACTCTGAAATGAAAAAGATAGGTAGAAGGGTGAGGTGGAGAGGTAGCAGTGTGGAGGAGGATTGAACGAAGAACTTTTTCGAATGATGAAGGAAAGTGGATAGAGAACGAAGGGCGAAGGACCAAGGACGAAGTACGAAGAACGGAAGAGGGTTGCGATATAAATCAGGGGTTATTACAACCGTACGCCAGTATCGCTGGCTAAGGAATAGAAATGCATTCTCAATATTGGATTTCAGAATATTTCACCATTGTGTAGTTTCTGATACGAAGATTCCGTCGAGCCAATTCTTGTGTCAAGCGAAAAACTGTCTTTTGGCAAACGAGAGAGGGAGAACAAAAAATAAATAATAAGAAAAAAAGATAACATATCCAACCTGCTGAGAAAATCTTCCGGTATTCTACCCTTGCCAAATACCTAATACTGATTCAATTCATCGAACACGTTCATTGATATACAATTTACGTTCCCTCACTGAGTCGTTTATCTTTTACAATTTTCGTTGAAAAATTTTCTAATTAACAAAAACCTGTTCATTCCTTTCGCGAAGTCTTTGCCAAAAAATAATGAGAAAAATAAATTTATAGTCTAGAGTTTGATCGTTCAGAAGATTGACGTTTAATTAAGTGTTTTAATTTTGTTTTTTATTTGTCCTGTCTCTTTATTTATCAATATCGGTATGATATGCTGTGCAAATCTGAAGCCAATTAATATTGTCGATAAAATATATCGATAGGAAAGAATTTTTCGAATTATATTTATAAAACTGATTCGTCAAAAGAACTCAGTATCACATTAATAAGCCAAATTCAAAGATCATGATCTCGTTTATACTTTGATAGGCATAAGTCGACTGCAAAAACGGCTTGTGGATCCAATAAATATTAATCAAGTTATTATACCTATTAGGTCCTTTGCTTGTTGCTAATTGAGAATAATTTTGCTCTTGTATTATATTCCTGAAGCTAATTTGTATAAAGATTGCAATCATCCTTCCTTCGCCACTTACGTAGATGCTTTGATCTGTAAAATCGTGAATTATGAATATTTTGGCAACGGGATCAATAACTTGTCGATATACAAAAAGTTTTTATTTTTTTTTTTTTTTTTTATGACTTCTTAAGCGAAGTGCTGATTACTTCTTGGTTAATTTTTTTCCCCCCTTTTTTCTTTCCATCTAAGATTTTAATTGAGAAAATCGATCGCGAAATTCCGAATTGTCGAGATTTACGATATGAAATTTCAGTCCTAGATGAAACATCTTGTCGCTACGTGTATCGTACGATCTCTAGTAGGACGTGTCTCCTTTCTGCCATAGCAATTTTATATCCGCAAGGAGAAGGACGCGTTACGTTATGGCTTATGAGTTATGGGTCACGTCTGGAGTGCAACGGTTGTGGGATCCGAGATACGTATATATACCATACAAAGAAATAAAAGAGGAAAAAAAAATTCGTGGTCAAATACGATATTGATTTATTAAATATTATATATATATATTAGACCGCTTCAAAAAAATCGACTAATTTTCATTTTCAAAGAGTAAGTCAAAAATATTGTTCCAAATGACGATATCAAAAATGTTGTCAAAGTTTGAGCTCTTAATATTAATATTAAGAGGTGCCTCATCGCGATTTTCTATTTCCCATCTAAATAACATGGCAACATTTTTTTTTAAACTTTGGAATTTTATAACTCGTCAACGCATCAGTGTACTGATAAGACCAGGACGTATTTTTGTAGTGAATTGAACGCTTTACAAAAAAGGTCTCTTGTTCTTTTTCCATAAACCTAGCTATTTACAAGTTGGTGTATCGGTTATTAATGGTAATTAATCATGACTAACTTGGAAACAGTTGGATTCATCGAAAAAGACTAAGAGACCTTTTTTGTAGAGCGTACAATTTTGAACAACAGTACTCATGCAGAATCTTTCTAAGTAGATTAATTTTCAAAATATAAAAATCGAAATGTTCAACAAGACCATTTCCCATGTTATTTAGATGAGAAATAGAAAATCGCGATGAGGCACCTCTTAATATTAATATTAAGAGCTCAAACTTTGACAGCATTTTTTTTTCGTTATTTGGAACAATATTTTTGACGAACTCTTTGAAAATGAAAAATAGTCGATTTTTTTGAAGCGGTGTAATATATGTACCCAGAAACTATCACATTATATCATTCGCGTTGAATTTTTACTGATCGAATTTTAAAGACTCTTTCATAAAATACATTTTTCTCTTAATTTTTTTTTTTCCCCCAAGTTTAAATCCATTTATCAGCATTTCTGTGTCACATATTAATCCGTTGATATCTATTCCTATACGTATATCCTCGTATAGTTACGGGGTTATTCGTAAAGTTTATTGCCGACTACGTGAATTCGTAGCTGCAACCTATATCCATATACCTATACCTATGTATAATGTAAGTACGTATGTATATAAGAATGGATATTCCTCTGGTTTTGGTTCTTTTTTAAAAATCGTTCATGCCCCACCACCCGATATCTCATATATCTATATCCGCGTGACTCGACGAAAATTTGCCTTACTTTGCTAGTTTTATTCGCACGATTTGAACGCGTTCATAAGTTTATAAAGCTTTTTCAAAACTCCCAAAGATATTTCCAAAGCAAACTTTTCTCTCAGTCAAACGATCGAAGTGTCTATATGTCGAAGAAAAATTCAACCATTTATCTGTCTACTGAAAATGTAGTTAGCTATACTTTTACCTTATCAAATTTTAATACAAGTGAAAGCCTGTAAATTATTTAACATTTCATTTAACATATACGTTAAAATTTTTCACGCGGATTATTTCGATAGATGAATTTCGAAACTATAAGATTAAATTGAGAAGGAAAACGTTTTCGGAATTGAATGAAGATTGAGACGAAAGGCAGATGGAAGGAAGAAATGATAAAAAAAAAAAATTAGTTCACGCTCTTTCAATTTCCATTGGTATATATACCACCGAGCGGTAATTATATAATTTAATTAAAGATAGATTACCACGGTCTCCAGATAGGTACTCTTGCTCGCAGAATCGTGGTGCGCATTGTTCTGCATCGTTAAAGTAAGTGAAGTGATCTCCTTTCGTCGACATCGTTTCGTAATTACTTTGCGTTCATTTTCTTTACCTGCAGCTTTTCTATTGTTTCAAGATAATAGAACAATTATCACGATTATCAGTACCCCACGTTGTTTGATATTAAAGTATTTTACAATCGGCGTTATTATATCGGTGTAAAACTCACTCACAATCATTTTTGTTTACTCCGTGGGAGCCGTAAGAAGAAAAAAGATAACTAAATTTACCTATTTCCTCAAAAAAAAAAAAAAAAATAAGAACAGAAAGAACAGTGTTCAATTGCGAAAGATACGTGTCTCCGTTTTGGAGACTCGAAGTTTCGACGAGATGTTTGAAGTTCGGTAAACTTCAAAACTTTACTGAAGTAAAATCGAGTTCAAAACGAGTAGGGTCAAACCCCTAGGCTCTGCTTCTTATAGTCTCGAAACCTTAGCATGATCTCACGAGATGTCTGGCACCTAAAAGTTGAATCTCTTAATGATATGCATGAGTAAGATTGTAATCATCTAATTGTAATAAAAATTCTTAAACTGATATGAAAAATGAACAATTATAAATGAAGGAAATTTCAATTTCTGCAATAAAAACCGACATTCTATGAGGTTAAATTTTCCCTCTGATCATGAGTTAGGTATACACCTTAATCATGATGCATTGATTTCTAATGAGCCATACATAATATTATGAGAAATCTATAACCCGACCGTTCCTCTATATAGAAAAAAAATAAAAAAAAAAAACTAATCTGGATCTAAACCTAGAGATTACGTTGCCCGATTTTCCCAAAAAGGGTTTCAGCGTAGAACGGGTCGAGCTATATAGTATATACTAGCCCCGAAATCCTTAATGTAATCTTGCAACTATATTCATGGTTGAAACATCTTGCCCGATCGATCGGCTTTGTACAAAGACCCCTCTACTCTATACACACAGGATCGCATGGCTGTACCTGTACCCGTCATGAACCCGTCCACATATACATATACATATATCCGGGTTATAAAAGAACTTATAGTTAGATGAGGTATCCTGGAGAGAGTAGCCGGTCTATGGTAATCGGTCACAAATCTTAAGGAAAGGAAATACTGCGTAGAGAAGGAAGAGGAGAAGGAGGTTGAAGGTGTACGCGTATACCTCATCATGCGCACGGACTCCTGCGGTTCATTTTTTAACCCTGAAAGATCATTATTTATCACCATTAAGATATATATACTTCATACGAATGAGAATAAATTTGAGTAGAATGAGCGGCGGGATGTTGTGTGAAGGTTTTGGGCTCAAGAAGACGAAAGATGAGGATGCGGAAGAGAGTGGGATAACATAAAAAAGAGGAAATCATTGGCTGGGGTAAAAAGAGGATAAGAATAGAAGAAGAGAACGAATATGAAGAAGAACCAAAACGGAAAGGTTAAGGAAAGAGGAAGGGATGTCGATGGAATGACATTTACGCACGGGCACGCTTCAAGAGGTCGAAGGTGAAAGGTGACGGAGTGAAGGTACGACCACCTCGTCAGCGCCGTCGTTTTTCACCACCACGTCCTTCCTTACTCGACGAAGATTATTAGGTGGAGCCCCACGGCTCTCGTTATTCGAAATCACGTCGTAGAATTTTTCTGCCCTTCTTTTGCTGCCAAGAGGGTGAGTTGCACGAGCATCTCGCAAAGACCCTTCTTCTGGCCCCCTTAGCCTACGAGGACTTTTGTTGGAAACTAAATCCGCGAACACTTCCATTTTCACTCTTAGCACGCTTCGCCATTCCCTTTATACTGGGTGAGCCATTTAGGACCGTTCATAGGTCATGAAAATATACTTTCAACAAAAATAAAAATAAAAAAATAGAAAATTTCACTTTATATTTCAATAGGCATAAAATGAAATGACGAAAAACGTAATCGACACTTTTCCTTCGAGTAATCAATTTCATCCATCATTTTATATTTGGCGAAACCATTTCGACAATCTAGGTAATTAAACCGAAAAGCTTGCTGTTTAAATTCCAAACACATTTAAAGTGTTTTAAAATTGGCCCAAAGAAATAAAAAAATTTTTAAAAATTCGTTACTTACCCCACGAATTTTAGATGGAGAACAATTTAAGACGAGTGTTTTTTTTTTTTTCTTCTCTTTTTATATCTTTTTGTTTTTTCATTTTGTTACTAAAAAAGTTTTACGGTTTGACAGTAGAGAGACGGACGGTCTCATTCATTATTTAATATGAACAGAGTATACAGGTAGAGATCTACCTGTTAGACTTTATACTCTCTTGTATTTCGTATATATATGTATACATACCTGTATATACATCGGGTACATCTGTGGACGAATTGTCTGTCATAAAACGTTGTTTTTATATTTATACTCGAAATAAAGACGTGAAAGCTGCAGAAGTAGAAGAAAAAGTATATAAAGAAAAAAATAAAGAAAAAAAACGAAAAATAAAAAGAAGATGAAGAGTAGAAGAATTTGAGCAGGTATGACAGTTCGACAACCGATTGCGTCGCTGCAGGTCGTCGATTCTTTGAATTTCAATCAAGCATTATATTGAATGTAATATAATATTTTAATATTCTTTATTACCGTACCTTTGCCTAAATTGCACATACATATACCTACCTAAATTCGGTTGAGCAATATGAGGTACCTACCTTGAAAATCGTCGACCGAGAAATCTCGACTGACTATATTGATAACAAAGTAGAATCGTAACGTAGTTATGCAAACGAATCCTTACATATATACCTAGCTCGGTCTTTACATATGTATATCAAATATATATAGATATACATATGTATATACATATATTCGACGGCAAAGCTCATATCCCTTTATATATAACTCCTTGCTGAGTGCCTATACCGTTATACGTATGTATTTTCATACATACATACATACATACATACCTAGTCATATTTACATATGTATAATATACCAGAGTAAATTTAATTAACAAAATTCCTCGATAAACTTTATTAACCTGGATCCTCGGTATCATGAAGTAATTGAGAAACTTGTTGAACAATTTCTTTGCTCTTTGCACTGACTAAATACTAAATTACCTATATAAGAAAGGGGAGAGTAGTGGGGCAAAATGGGAACCTCAATTTAATCTAAGAATTTGGGGCAGATATCATCCTCATTAGCTCTTGCACATATGAACAATTCGACTTATTTTCCGCACTTTCTTTGTACAGTAATTGTAATATAAGAAAACTGAAGTAAGTCTTTAAGAAACTTAAAACGATGCCTGCAGTTTTATGCCACTTTCACCTACGTACACATTTATAGATGTTGCATTTTCACTTTAGTAATAAAATTATTTTATCGCTTGTACTAATTTATTCTTTGAGATAATATAACATTTTTATTTCGTTGACATCACGATCATTCCAATTATTTCATTACTTTTATTTTTTTTTTTTACGTTTTGTTATTTGCTTATTATAAATGGTCGGTAAAATTTAATGAGGAAGTATCTGTACTTATGCAAACAGAATAAATTAATGAACAGACAAAAAAAAAATAAAAATAAAAATAAAATAAAATAACGAAACAAAATTTTCAAGAGGATAATGGCCTGTGTTTCATTTTTCGTTTGCTTTGTACAATATTGTTAAAATTTTCTGTCTCATGTTCTTGTTGGTTTTTATTTATTTATTTATTTATTTATTTATTTTCTACGGTGTACTTTTCAAACGCTTTACTCCAGATACCGTTTTAATAATTTCGCATGTCTGTTACCCTTCGTGTTAAATTGCGCCTCGTAGCAAGGTAGGTATCGCGATGCTAATTGCTAATCAAATTTTAATAACTTACCGCGCCTGTACTTTATATACGAAAATTAAAGGTTTTTTTTTTTTTTTTTTGCGGTATATGTTACGCGATATTTTTCGAGATGGTGATCAGAGAGATCAATTTTACTGTTAAAATTAAAGAAACGAAAAAAAATAAATAAATAAAACTCTTTAACATCTGCTGTAATTATATGCAAACGCTTTGGAAATCGAATATAAAAACGTAAAGATAATACGTCGCGAATAATTGGATGAAACAAATTTAATTTCCTAATTCGTAATGATTTTAGATCGATGAAAAAATTTGGACAAAGAGTTTAATATACAAAAACAAGTATCCTAGATTGTATGAATATAAATAATCAGAGATTATCCCGAAGTTAAAAGAATAAAATATTCATTAAATATGTAATTACCATAAGCCGGGTAAACTAAGCTCCGTGCTCATATCCGTGGGCATTCAAAACAGTTTCCTAAACATTTGGGTTCGGATAATCACTGGGAAAATTCATTCGTAATTCATTGTTGAAAGTTATATCACGGATTACTACATACCATAGATACTAAAGGTTTATAATACTACAGGGAAATAATAGGCGTCCAAAATCGAAAGAGTTATAGGGAGAGAGAGGGAGAGGAAGAGAAAAAGCAAAAAAGTTCTTTATTTATTTTTGATTTCAATTTACTTATTTTATATATTTATTTATTTTGAAAAATGTTCATTCGTGGGAATCCTGAATTGTATAGGCACTTGTTCAACTTGGTCAAACCCGTTTTTAGACGATTTTTTAAAACTAGTAAACTTTCCATTTCGTTAATCGACATCGAACGAGGATGCGGGTTGATTCTGTCCGTTTGCACAGTAAGGGTGGTTAGATATAACTGCAGTAGTGATGGCTTTCCGAAAATGCATCCCAGTAGCACCGCTTGAATTCCATCAGAAACTTCGAAACCCCCGCACAGTTCGTAACTCGGTATAATTGCGAAAAGCAACAATGCAGAAGTAGTCCGCTTGAGTATAGCGAGTTTGAGCAGGTTGGGTGAGACTCGGTGCTGTGGCGGAGGTAACATTCAGAGATTTAGCACAAGTTAGAAGGTTGCATTCGCGCTCAAATTTTGTCGCAAAACAATTGTAAACTATTCAAATTAGAGCTCTCCCATATCATTCTGTGAGGAATGGAATGATCACTATGATAATTTAAAGTATTTGATAAAAATGTACGATTTTTTTTAAACTACTGTCAACGAATCTATCTTAATCTTAACTAATTAGAAGAATCTTTTAAATCAAAAAAACAAAAATATATATAGAAAACAAAAAAACAAAAAAAAAAAAATACTCATGAAGACGTACAACGCGCAATCTATTCCTGATTGGATGGCTGATAACCCAGACTAAGGAGGCTGTAACCCCTGCAGCCTCGAAAAGCTTTGGAAACCTATCGCATTTGGATGATGAAGAAAAGACTGAAAAAATTTCGGCACCAATCAAGCTTGGCGAGGAGTAAGCTGAGTATAGTCTCGAGCACCCTTTCAACCTTAATTCTACTCTGGTGGGTGGTTTAAAAGTTGGGAAGCGTTTGATGAAAAAAATGGCGAAAGTCTATCCCTTGACTTTAGCGAGTAATTTACGAAACTAGAACAGCAGTTTTTTTTTTCGTTCCATTTTTTTTTTTTTTTTTGTTTCTGTGTTATTTTTTATTTTGGTTTTCTTCGTGTGAATCTAGTTTATATCCGTACCTAGACGCGGTGGTAGAGTTCACGGTGTATAAATATAACCTTAGCACGTCGCTTGAATTATTCTTACACTTGGGTTAGTCGTTCTAGCATAAATTCAACTTATTATAATTTCGTCTAGCCTTAGGATCGAGTTGTTAAAAGTTTTCTCATAAAAATTCTTAGAACAGAAATTGCCGAGTGGCAATTATGAATTATTAATTCCGTGTAATGAGTCTTGCGGACTTGCGGTGTTAGTGATAGTGGAAGGACTTTGACTGCCTTGGTATAATACCTTTATAGAATCTATTTAAAACTTAGATTATTTCTCTTTTAGTACTATTTGTCTTACGCTGGCTATGCGAACTCTACACATAAAATGATCCGGTATCACGACTCTCGAATTCATCGACGAAGTATATTCGTATAAGTACCTATTACAGATATATATACATATACAAAATGGGAATGAAAAAAGTAGAAGTGGAAGTGGAAGTAGAAGTGTAAGATCGATCACCAGGCAACCTGCACCGCGGTTTAGTTTTCCCAGTTTGTTAAAAAAGTATAACCGAGGAAGCGCAGTTGCTAAAGTAATTGTTACCTCTTAAATTGACTTGACGTAAAATCGATAAGACCGATTTTCACCACTGTTGGTACTTTATAGTAGTATTCTACTTCGTTGTAGTTCGCGTTTGGAAAAGCTACTTATTGTATGCACTATTACTCGCGCGTATATATAAATATGCTGGTACTTATTGATTACACATAATGTATTCAATTTCATATAATCATCTTGTACATTAGATATGATATATTATATGAAGAAGAATTCTCCAAAGTCGGTTAATTTTTGTTATATTTGGGAACAAGTATAGGAAATGAGAAATGCTAGAAACTAGGTTTTTCTTTTCAAAATCTTTTATTGACTATTGAAAATGATTAATAAAAATGATTATATTTGATTACAGACACCAATTCTACCTCCATTCTCGACTAGAACTTGTTGAGGGTCGTCTAAAGGTGTCGGACTGGACATCAGCAGCATGGCTCGTCGCGTTGATCGCTCAGGCTGAAGGCGGTGATTATGATGCTTTAAAGCCACCGCATGCTATTTACTCACAATGTTGTCAAATTCAACCCACCGAACCATGTGACCAAAAACCCCAAGACTTTCTGCACCAAATCGTACAGCAACACAAAGATATTAAGGTATGTAAATTTAAAATGAATCATCTAAAAATCTTATTATATCAATTTTTGTCATACATTTCACGTTTTTTTTTTTGGTTTAAATTTTTTTATTGAAAATGTGAAAATAAAACTAGAAATCGCTTGAGCAACCTTTCAAAATTAGTTTATAGAGTTTACATTGGGGAATTTCTGTTTTTTTTTTTTTTAACCATGTATTAAAATTCTTCGCATAAAGAAAAATAAAAAAAATATATCTGGTATATCGACGTTTTTTGAACCACCTTAATATATACGTCTATAAAATATAAATTACATCGCGCTGAAGTGGAATCAATTAATAATTATTGTTAATTTTAGGGGATGAAGGCATCAGCCGCTGAGTACTGGCTCCTCAAAGAAGTAGCAAACTTAGATACATTTGGCCAGGAAATGTTCCACAGCAAATTCGCATACAACGGTGTTTCTATGATTGGTGTTGGACCTCATGGAATCACAGTCTACCGTGGTTCAGATGAGGAAACTCAAAAGTGTGTATTCATTATTGTTCGTATACATTATAATGGCGGATACAATTACCGTACAAATACAGACTTGAAATTAATTACAAAAATGATGAAACAGTCATTTTCTATGCTATAACAATATCCTCATTTATGCAATGCGATAGTACGCACGATTATCCTATCCTATCGCTAGAGGCAGCTTCGTACATTGCGACGACTCGGCCATCTCTTGGTCGGCCTAAAATCTAGTCGGTAAAAACTGATCACTTCATTTTTTTTTTCATTTTTTTTATTAATTTTTTTTTACGATTCGAACTATATTTACGATTTATTTTTAAACGTAGCGAAGAAATTTCGCATCAATATTCAAATAATCAAAATTTTTTTTGTTTAATTTAATTGATCTCGTTATAATTAGTTTTTGTAGTTATATTAATACATTATTGTTCGTTAACTAAATACCCTTTTCCTATATGTTTCAGTATTCCATATACAGCGATTCAAAGCGCAATGTCTCAACGTCGTATGTTTCATTTGGTTTATTTATCCCTTGACGGAGTTGAAACCTCTTTGAATTTCAAATTGGACTCAAGCCAATCGGCAAGCGGATTGTACAGGGCAATCACCGAGAAACATGCCTTCTATAGCTGCGAGACAGTCCGAAGTGCCGTTACTGCACAGTTCATTAGAGACTTGAAGGTATAATTGGTACTTTAATAACTCATTAATATAAGATCTTCAAGACTCAGTTAAAAAAGAAAAATAAAAAAAAATCTCATTTCAATATGAATAAAAAATACAATCAAATAAAAATAAAGAAATTATCCAACTATAAATATAAAGGACGAACTTTATATTAAAGGGAAATAGAATCTGAAACGATTTAATGAAAATGTAATAATTTTTATACTTTATTTTTTATTCCAGGGTACAATCATTTCTATATTCAATGAGGATTCAACACTTGGTAAAAAGTACGTTTTCGATATTCGTAGAACCTGTAGAGAGGTCTATGACAATGCTCGTCGAGCCTTGTATTGCGAATCATCTAACATCACTCTGCCTGAAGAGAATGAAATAATAGATAGGCACGATTGCGGAGATTGTGCCAATCCTAAATGCAAGGTAATTAATTGCATTTAATAATAAAACTAAACAGTGCTCATTGAGATCCGGCCAATTTGACTGTCTAATTAACAAAATGAATTTACTGATTTTTACTAATGATATTTATCTGATGTATTTTTTAAAAATTTCTGTCACAGGAATCGCGAGAATGTTTGGCAAGACTTCTGGATGCTATGCTATGCCGTATTTGTATGGATCGGAGTTTGGACACAGCGTTGTTTCCCTGTGGTCATGCAGTGGCTTGTTTGGAGTGTGCGAGACGTTGTTCACGTTGTCCACTTTGTAGGGCAGACATAGATCACTGTCGTACAATTTATCTTCCCATCGAGCTGACCCACGTTGATAAACACAATTTTAAAATGTCAACAGAAGTAGTTAGCGGACAAAAATTAATCGCTGAATCAACTAATGAAGAAAGAATCACAGATAGGATCATCGCAAACGATGATAACATTAATAATAATAACAATATTTGAGAACGCCGGGCTAGGCGGAGATTCAACGCCTTTCAAAAAATATTTAGAATTTTCACATGTAGAATCGAAAGGATTTATTGAGGATTTAAAACCAGAATGGTGTTCAAGATTTCGATCGAACAAGATCTCCTCATTCCGTATTCAAATTCCGGATACGTGTTATTGTTTGCCCTGAAAGATGCACTAAGTTTTTTCTAATTCTGTGAATTTCTATTTAAAAGCCTAACCCACGAGGGGTTGTTTTGGGTTTAGATTTTTGGAAGTTGTGAAAAACTTGAATGATAAATTCGTCTTCTTAAATATTTCCAGTTTCAGTTCTAGTTTTATTTAGGGTACCGTAGAAGTCGCATAACATGTTTCTAACTAGTAAGCAGCACTAGATTGACAGTGAATATAAGAATCGTTGCAAAGAACACTGCAGGGTTGTTCAAAGAATGAAAAGAAAGGGTATTGAAAATGCATAGACAGACATTCACGTCTTATAGATTGTTAATTAATCTGAATCGAATCTGTACAAATATATATCAAAAATGACAATATTTTACCTTTATTACGTAATTTTTCACTTAATCAATCTAATATTCTAATTTCATGTTTTGACTATTTGAGAAATTTAAGAAGTAACGTTAAAGGATGGTCGATATTATGGCTCTTAATTTTTAATCTGACATTATATTGATTTTTTTTTTTTTTTTTTGTTTTTTTTCTGTGTCACATTTGAGAAGTTATTTTCTAAGATTTAAAAACATTTTTTTTTTTCTTTTCTTATTTTGTCGTGGAGTAAGAGGAAAGGCTGCTCGAAGTAAGTTCACAAACTTTAGAGTCCAGGCATTATTTGATAACGCTGATATAAAATGAAAATTAAGTGATGTTTAATACCAAAGAGAAGTATCCCCCATTTAATTTTCTCGATTTCTGA
The DNA here is from genome assembly GCA_963924015.1 of Macrophya annulata. Classification (NCBI taxonomy): domain Eukaryota; kingdom Metazoa; phylum Arthropoda; class Insecta; order Hymenoptera; family Tenthredinidae; genus Macrophya; species Macrophya annulata. The sequence goes on from OZ001259.1 coordinate 3,503,955, forward strand.
AAAAAAGTAAAATATCCTGTATAATTAAAAAAATTATACTATATATATATATATATATATGGTTATCTTGAGACAGGGAGGGAGGGAGGGGGGGGGGGGGGGGGGCTATTATCTTACAGTTCTCAAGTTGGGTGGTAAATATATATTTTATTTTTTTGATCGCAAGTGACGTTTGTAATATTGCACATACATACTCCAAATTTATGATTCATTAATCAATAGAGTTAATTCAAATGTTAGGTCAAACGTTAAGATGTCACAAGCAGAAAAAGTGTCATCATATCATGCATGGACTCTAGAAATCGTATAAGCCTTATAATTGGCTAGTAAAAGTGCTGTGAACAAAGAGGATGTTTGATAAAAAATAAATAAATAAAGAAAATAAAAAAAATTAAATAAAATAAAAACTAGAGTTCACAAAATTATACATAACGAACTTGAGGTATTTTTAAAAGTCATTTAATTAATACATATGTATATCAGTGATAACGATACGGTAAAAAAAATTAAACAGAGAAAAAAAAAAAATAAGGATAACAAAAAAATAAATAAATAAATAATTAAATGAGTAAAAAAAAAAAAAAGTTTGCATAGTTATTAAGGTTTAAGATTCTTATTTTCAAGTGATAAATGGACCAATGTTTTTCTTATTAATTACAAATTACATTGCAATTCATTTCAGTACCCTAAAATATGGGTTTTACTTATTACAATTTATTTTTGTTTTACTTTTATTTTGTCATATCACATTAATAAATTTTGTTTTTTCTTTTACTTTATTTTTTTATTATTTTTTTTTTTTTTTTGAACTGAATCGGACGTGACCCCAGGGTGGAGGGGGTCAGGAGTTTTATCAGAGGAACTGACCCTTGGTAAATTTACTATATATATAGCATTCATATATGTGTACACATATTAATCGTAATACAGGAGTCGCGCGTGTTAAAGATCGTGACCTATTTCATATCTTTATTTATACAATACGTTTGATAATGAAAAAAAAATAAATAAATAAAAAATAAAAACAAACCGAAATGAAAAGAAATAGTCTTCTCAATATTATTATTAAACTCTTGGACATAGTATTCAAGTGATAATATTATACGCTATCAATTTAATTTTATCATTTCAGTGAATTTATAGATTAGTACTGGTAATTTTTTTGTTCTTTTTTCCCATTTTTTTATTTCGGTGATCTCAGGATTGCCTAATTATCTGCTAAGATATATACATGGCAATATAGTGCTAGTTATTAATAAATATATATATATATATATATATATATATATATATATATATATATATATATATATATATATATATATATATATATATATATATATATATATATATATATATATATATGTATATATATATATATATATATATATGTATGTATATATATGTAATATATATCTCGAACCGAAAGACGCGTGTAGATAACGGTTTTAAAAACTACGCAAATCTGTGCGTTTAATGTTATCGCTTATACCGTATTACATACGTTGATTATATTAAATAAACACAATTAGCGTGCTGACAAAATATATTATATTATTAGATTCGTAAAATTGTATTTTAAAACGTCATATCCTAGCGAAAGAATTTCCGCTCGTTTAAATCTGTTTTTTTTTCCTCCATTTTCAATTTTTTTTTTTTTTTATATATAAATCTTACTGTAAAACTAATGACTTTATTCATTGATGGAACATCCCGTATATAAGCAGCATGCGTTATTACCATAATATCTATTTATGTGTATAAATGAGTAGCATGATAACCCGAGAAAGAGTTCAAACGAGTAAAAGTCAAAGGTTCACCAAATATCAAATCCGATTTATACCAGGCTGGTCCGTGATTGATAATCGTAAGAGCAACACATAATAAAAACTACAACAGATTAAATCGAATAATTATTATGCACGTTACATACGAAATTTTTCTAGAATTTAGATATCCAGGTAGACATATAGAGATCTGTTAATCGATGTCAATAATGTTAATTGTATCTGGAAATTCGATAATAATTTGTTAAAAAGTGATAGAAACGGAAAAAAATAATAGTAATCTGAAAAATGGTGTTTTATATTTAAAATAAAAAAATTTCTCGCATTTTTTCTTTTTTTTTTTTTTTGTATTTCGCGACGATTGTTATACAATTGCGATCAAAATAGACTTTTCAACCATAATTTATACCCATGCAGTTATAAAATTAAGAGATAAGTCAACATTTGTTTAATATTTTAAATCGCATCGTTTCAATTGGGATTAGGAAATAAGGATTTGTGCCGATATCAAATGAACGATTTGTAAAATATTGTACGTGTGTTTGAGTGCGAATGATCGATAAACAGAGAGAGAAAATAAAGAGAGAGACGAGGCAATTGTTATAGTCATACATCAATGCAATGTAAACTTAGTTTGTAACTATTCATAAGGCATAATAGTAATAATAATGATAATGTTAACATCGTTTAATATTCATTTTTTATTCACATGCAATTCGAGGTAAAAAAATTCGAACGAATGATTTGAATAAGTTTTTTTTTTTTTTTTTCGTTTTTTCAATATCAACAGTTTTGCATGTCGATACAATAACAAAAACAAAAAAAATATATATATATATATACATATTAAGTATCAAGTATCATATATTGGCAATTTGCAACATTTCAATGCGATTCATTATTAGTCCATTGCCATTAAAACATACAGCTATATATGTTCATTTCTGTAGGATTTTAAGCTCTAAACAGAGATTAAATTCGCAGAATTCGAGGATATTCTCACCGGGTGCTAATTAACAAGTTGCTTGTATAATTGTATCGGTCCTATTTAATTATTGAGTAACTTGTGACTATTGCACCTAAGAGTTTTTTGTTTTTGTTTTCACGAATTCTTGAATATGATGATCTAATGAAATTAGCTCGACTATTACTATTTTATGGCATTGGACTAATATTGAAATTCTAATGAATTAAAAAGTAAATAAATAAATAAATAAATATGTTTGTACTACTATTGTGTGTCTATTCAACGATATGATAAATACATATGGTATAATAATAACTTCTATTGTGATTATTTCTATATAGAAGATATATTGATATGGTAAAGAAAAAAAAATAATAATAAAATAATAATAATAATAATAATAATAATAACAATAAATGATAATATTGTAGTTTATATCTCTGTATAGTGGTAAAAACGGAGATTCATCAGGATCATTATTTGCAAAGAGTATTTTTAAAGTATTTTCAATTATTTTTTAGTATTACCATATATATTATATAAAATACCACTTTGATGGGTGATTATTATTAATGAATGAAAACACCTCTTATACGGCATAATATATGCCGTGTACTATATCTTAAAATGATGATTAAATATCAATTATCATTGAAGAAAAACAAATCTGTATTCTTATTACTATCATTCCCTGTCCTAATTTATGCACTTTAACCGATTCCAATATACATTTTTTCCTAAACACATTATTGCAATACATCAGCCAAGGAATTTAAATTTCACATACATATTTACGTTTGGAAGTTGACTTAAGATAGTATATCTTTAGTCAACGATTTGAAAGAAGATACAGTAAAAAAAATGAAAGGAAAAAATAAAAAGTTATGTTCGTCAGTAGCTAGTTAAGAAAACATATTTGAATATACATACCTATATATACACATAAAAAAATCGATAAATATTGTAATCAAGCCACGTGATTACCTAAGATCGGAATTTCAACATTGGCAAAATAAAAAGTGCTGGCCACAGGACTGAAAGAGAGAGGGAGCGAGAGAGCGAGAGAGAGAAAGTACGTTTACAAAAAGGGGCTTGAGAGTTTGCCAAGTGGTTAGCGAGGGCATTGGAAACCTGAATGATATCCAACTAGACGTTCGACCAGTTTCTCAACGAGTCGGTAGTGACCCATCGGCCATATCAAGCAAACCCAACGTCGCGCGACGTCCATAATTTTCATATATTATATTTTGTCGTTTCGCGGGTACGTTCAAAAGTCGCGCGTCACATAGAATCGAAGTATGCGCGCGTGTGCGCAGTGAGTTCTGATTGGTCGAACGCGGTGCACTGTCATATGATGGAGTTGCGTGGCATCATGGGACGCGAATCGCAATTTTACAACATGGCTGCCGAATGAGATCAAAGTTGCGGTGCTGTACTTTAGGAAAATGTATTTTTCGTAGGCTCGGTAACAATTAAATAATTATTTTTACGTATTAATTGATAAAATACGCGTCAAACATAACAAGTACGGTGTGAAGATAGTGTAAATATGAATAAATCGGTGTGTAATAGTTTGTTGAAGGTGACACCCCGCAATACTGTATGGAGTTCGGGAACGTATGGCAGAGACTAGAGGCCGAGATAAGAGGGCTCCGGTTCTCGTAAGCGTTTTGCGTTTATCGCCTAACCTTCGCGGACTAATTAACGATGTTGTGCGTGCCTCGTAGAATCGTCTAAACAATAAAAACGTAAGTCAAGACCTCCCAACAAAGACCTACCTCTAATGCGGGTGCGTATTTCGGAAGCCATCCGCCAGTGTTCGGCCGCATTGGGTGTACCTACCTTTAGAACAATCTTATTTTACCGTCGCATCAAGACGTGATAATAAACCCGAAAATATTCACCAAACTTGAAAACCAACCAGCGGTTATTACCCGATCATATTATCCCCTTTAAAAACGTGCTATCTTACAAGAACGATCATAAGTTCCCACCATTGTGTCATCGCAAACTAGTTCGCTGTCGTTTTCATCGGAGCTAGTTCGACTGCTTATTCCCCTCTTTAGAAGGTTATCCTCGACATAGCCGATCGCGTTTTTCTTTCAACACTCGGAATGCCACTCGTTTTCAGTCTGTCGTCCAGGGAATGAGGTCACAGCTGCACCCAAATAAACTCATTTGCATACAATAAGACGACAGGCCTGACTCTAGCCACTTTGAAATAGAGTTATGGAGTTTCGAGTCCGGCTGCCATCCAACTACGCGGAAATTTGAGCCTCCTCTTATGATCTCAATTTTCACATAATTATAACACCAGTCATTTATCTACTAGATACAGAAATACTTCGCATAGCGCCGAAAAGAAAAAAAAAAAAAAATATTAATTGATATTATAAATAGAAAAAATGTAAAGACCATCTTCTATTATATTATTCCATATATTCTATTTGACATTTCGTTTGTTCAGATGTCTCTGGGTGTTAATTGATACTTATTAAACATTCTCACACCCCTGTGTATACATAGTTCGTTAAATCTGTTTGATCAACAAATTTATACTGTTACTGAAACTTATTTTTTTTTATACCTAGAACCGTGCCTATCTTATTTCTCTTTTATCACTCACTTATGATGCGTCGGTCATCTTATTTGCTAGGTTATGTCAGATTCAGTTCCACCGCTTATAATTGTATCTCACAACATTACAATTTTTAAAAATCTTTATACTGTCTTGTCTTTATTTTTTAATCATCTCCGTTTACGAGATTAAAATATGCAAATTTATTTAATTCTTTTTTTCAATCAAAGTTTGCACACACTTAGTCTATACCTAATATCTTTTTTCCATTTGATATCATTTGGAATAAATGTTATAACCAGTCGTCTTCTATTTTTATTTTTTATTTCTGTCAGTGATAATGATGAAATAATGTTGAAATCGCAATTTTTTGTTTCTCATTAAAAGTTTCGTAATAATAATGGATTAAAAGATTAGTCAAAGAGTGTAGAATAAATGTAGAATAAATGTATTTATTTTACAGCGTCGAAAGCCTATGTTGTTTGGTATATAATTACCATAAAAGAAAACACATAAGCGAGGACTGAAAGGAACTCGATGGTTTCCTGACATGATGGAAAGTAAGTTGTACGTTAAAAATGAGCCAGGACTTGAAGGGCAATCATTGGTAAACCCGGCTAGTGTATCGTTGACTTCAGACGACGGAGGAGGTCCTAGAATCTGTTTTGTCTGTGGAACTTTAGGTCACAATGAGCAATATTGGCTCAGAGTTAAACCGAGTCTAGGCGGTTCTCCGAACGAACCATATTTTCCATTTTTGGAATCCCACGAACCACCGGCAGGTTATAGAGGCGAAGGAATAAGAAGCGGAGCAATCAAAGTATGCAGCTTGTGCTACGCTCTTTTATTACAACAATGGGAAAGCTACGAGAGAGAAGCCAGGCCCCACAACCAGAGAATTTATTGGTTAAAACGTTGCGATGGAGGGCCTTTTACAGGGGCAGAAATGGCCCTGCAGGGAGAATACGCCGCCCAAGTTTTAGGACTCACTAATGATCAGCCAACTCAATCTAGACTAGAAAATCGTCCCAGTACTGGCGTTTCTCCAAGGCTACCAGCCAGCTCTCCTTCCCCTCGCATCGAGCCATCTAGACCTCCTTCAAATTCAGTGGAATTACCAAGACCTCATTCAAATACAGCGGATTCTTCGAGACATTTGGAACAAGCAAGACTGACTATGGAGTCTCCCCATCAGAGACTACAGTCTCCTCATCAAAGGCTACAGAGCCCTAGACAAGTTGTCGAAGAAGTTAGGGTTTCTAATGACGCTGCTCTCGACTTGAGACATGCTCCAAGAAGTTCACCCGCTCCGCAACCTAGTCTACCGCCGCAACCACAAGGTAAATAGTTTGACAAAAAACGGAATTTATGTTAATTCACATGGTATTGTTAAAGGGCCTTAAGATCCTGGAAATGACTTAGAGATTTATGAATTTATTGAAGATATTTATTTATCTGATTCAGGGATTGATTCATACGATGTAAGAGTTTATTTGTGCTGTTTACACTATTAATATAATTAGAACAGTTCAAAAATCGAATAAACAACTCTGTGGTTGGGTTTCACTCTCTTCCATACATTAAAATCGCAAATATTGGATAAATTGAACATGAATCTGTGTGGTCAGTAATAAAAACACTGTAAATCGTAGAAAAAGTTTGGTAGGCAATGAAAGTATTTGGAACATGAGTTTAGATGTACCATACAGGAGAGGCCTGAAATATTGAAATTGCAAGTTTCTAAACATTCTATAAACCATTTTGAAACCAAGCTTCAATTCTTATTTACATTTTAGATAAAAAGACTGATAAAATTATAGCAACACGTGTAGTAGCTTGAAACTGCAGTGTTTAAGATATGTATTAAGGAAAATTTTACTAGTATTATAATTGCATGAAGAAGTTGACTATCATGTTGAACGAATATACATAAAATACTTTATGTACTATTGACAAAAACTTTATTCCACAATTATTCATATTTATTGAACATTGCAACCTTGCATCAGAGTCACACTTTGGATGCGGTAGATTGTGTTTACACTCCACAGTAAACACTGCTGATGCAATATCAAACTTAAAAGAGTATAGATGAAGGTCTGCAATGTCAGGGAAATATCTTCAACAGACGTTAGCAATGAATGTGTCTTGGTACTAGCATCTGTTACGATATTCTCTAACTTAACATGCCTTTCATTTAAACAGTTCTAAAGTTTTAGTTTTTCTGTGGAAAAAATAATTACGTTCTTGTTAAAAAAAGACTTTACCTGGTCATTGCGTAAACCAAGTTCTTCTACGGCGGAAGAAAAAGTATGAATAAAATTTTTCACTAGTTGTAAATAAGTTTAGTTAGAAATTGGTCAACATTAAGCCAGATATATCGAGCGACGCAAAATTTTCTCACTTATTTAATTGACCTCATCAGTTTAATTGGGTCTTTATCTGAGGTCAAACAGATCATTTTTCTTTTTTATTATTATTTTTTTTTTTTAAGACTGTACAAAGAAGTGGTTTGTTTATTTCATCCGAGTAGAAAGACCTAGACCCCAGTCACATAGCTACGTTGCGTCAATCTGTATTTAACCATATTTGTTTTTTTAGTTCAGAGATTCGGTGTGAACCTATAATACAATTTTATTATCTCATCAGCTTATTTATATTTATGTTGCCTACTCTCATTGCGATCTATTAATACTTGGGTATGTTTTTAACTGTTAATCACATTTAGATATCATTGTTATTTTCAATATTTCGACTGATCTTGTATGCCAAGATGGACAAAGTTCGTGTATACGAATTACAAGTAATGCAAAATTTATAACATTTCCTGTGAAGAGTGTAATTATGTTATCATCTTATCCTAGAGTGATGTGAAATCAAATGTTACTTTGCAAATGAGATTAATTGATAAGAATTGACCTGCTAACGAATCTGCATATCATAGGTAGTTGAAAAATTGCTATTTACATTCATTCGATTCAATTTCCTTGGCACAGAATCTTTGCTGTTAATAAAAAATCATTTGTCTATATTGGCCTTAGTTTGTTAATTTTTTTTATTTCTTTTTTCTGTTACTTATGGCGTTGTATTAGCTGGTTTATGTAGAGTAATCCTCATTCAAAGGTCAGCAATTATACAATAACTAATAAAAGATCTTGACCCGGAGTTTATTATTAGATAAGAAAATGTATTGCTTATAATATATTGCTTATACTCTTCAAGAAACTAAGTGATTTACATTACAATTTGAATAAAAATTTTTATCCGCGAAATAACATCAACGTAAAGATTTTTGGTAGCAGTATTCAACATCAAAGTAAATAAAACATGATAATACCCCATTAGCAATATATTTGAAAAAAATTAAATGTTCACTTGAATATTTATTGCGAGCATTAAGTTTCAGATAGTAATATACTCAGCGTGCATTTCTTGCACGCATGCCAATGATAGCATTTTCTATTTTGGTCTGTTTGCACAATCATAACAATAATAATAATAATAATACCAATAATAATAATAACAACAACAATAAGAAGACAGTCTAGTTATATCTGCATATCTTAGTTAGATTATACATAATTAATATTATATTTTTTCCATCATTTCAGCTATCTACAGTGGTGGATCGACGTCCAGTGTAGGGACTGATATATTGGATTTATCAATGCCTGATAAAAACTCAGTGACTGAAGTCTGCTACGTTTGCGGAGATGAGTACAAGAGAGGTTCCCTTAGTCACATAGCAGCAAAGCCATTGCCTACACCGCCACATCCTGCTACTAGCCCACCGCCATTTTTTCCATCACTTATGTTACATCCAAGGCCCAGCAGGAGCCGACCTATGGATAGTGCCGGTCGAGTTCAGGTGAGAAAAAAAAAAATCACAATAAAATTATTTAAACTTATTTTTTTATATTACACTTAAGCTTATATAATGTTTTATATTTTCTTCTTACAGGCTTGTTCGGCGTGCCAGAATCACCTTCTATTACAGTGGAAGACTTATACACGTCAAGGTGTACCTCACGGAGATAGAAATTATGCATTAAGGAAACGTCACGCTCCTGCTGTAGACACTACAACGTTTATATGCTATACTTGCGCTCTAGAGTATCCATCATCTAGTATTAGACTGTTGTACTGTTGTTCAAATCCAGAAAAAGAAGCTTATTTTCCATTTATTTGTTCTCTGAGGCCACCTCCAGGTGCAAGTCCTATAAGTCCTCAGGGGATGGTGCAAGTTTGTTCAATTTGCTACAAAGCTATACCACAAAAACAGCAAGTTTTTGGTGGTGAAAATCATACCGGCCAACAATCAATTACACAACAAAATGTTGATCTCAGGCAGCAAGGTGAGTGATTATTATAAGTTTATTTTAGTTTCTTTTTATTTAAATATATTTTGATTTTATTAATCACTTTATCAACCGTTTGACTCATTCGATGTATAACGAAAATGTTTATTTGAAGGTCCCTCACCAAGGCCAGCTGTGCCAAAATCACCAGCTAATTCAGCAGGAAGTGACATACGATTTAAACCTTATGATTTAAACAAATCAACTGCTATTGCAAATAAACAACGTAGTATAAACATAAAGGGAATGACTTCGGGCCAAAGACATTCTCCTAGTAATGGACCAGCTGAAAATGGAACTGTTGCACCTGGTCAAAATTACAGATGTTATATTTGCGAAAGACTGTATCCAGCAATTCATATGGAATGGTAAGCTCTAAGAGTTCTTATATCTAACTTGATATAGTTGATATGATATTGTTTTTTAATTCTAAAATAGATTCAAGTACATAGGTTTGGATAAGATTATAGCGACGTTTGATTTTTATTGGCACTTGATTCCAGTTTTCATTTCATATCAGTATCTCAATTAGTGTGAAGAAGATATGGACGTAGTGTTTCATCGAATAAATTATAATAAACAAGATTCAACCTTGATTGTAAATAAATAATCAGACCTACCTCTTTACTTTAACAAATAATATCAACTTATTCATATTTTTATTCTATCAGGTTATCGACTAGTCCCGAAGGAATGAACTCTCACGCAATGCACTTTCCTTGTCTAAGAGGAATGGCTCGGACTTCTGAAAATGCTTGTATGGACAGTCATGGACGTGTACTAGCTTGTAGTCATTGCGTTAATCATTTAGCTCAGCAATGGGAAAGTATGGATGCTGAACGGGTCCCTTTAGAACGTCGCAGGTAATAATTAAGCCTTTTAAACAGTTTTAAAAATTTTTTCAACACTTCAATCTTATACTGCAATCATTTTGAATGAAGAAAAAAAGCTCTGGAAGAAAATTCTTCCTTTTCTTTTGTATCTACTCATTAGCAATTAATGAATGAACAACACAAGCAATCCAGTTTATTTATCTAATCTGATAAAAATTCATGTAACACATGTGTATCTAAATTTGATAAAATCGTAAAACTTAGTAGAAAAGTTTTGTCAGACTATTTATTAGTTTTATTACTTCGTTCGAGTAGACTAATTCAAAAAATCGTTCAATAATTTCATCAATTTTTAGATCTGGTATTGAATTTTAGTTAAATAGGGTAACAGGCTTTTAGAGAAAAGGGGAAAATGTGTTTCAAATATAGGATTAACGTTTCTTCACATAATCACGCGATTTAGATGACATTATTTTAGTTATTTACTATCAAGACACCAAACTTCCGATTACAAATTCAATTTAAGCCTTTATTTAAGGAAATAGTTGATCCTGAAGTTGTACATTTAAAATATTTATCCAAAAGTTTTTCCTTGGGTAAAAGATTAATAAATTTCGTGTTATTTTAGGTACGATATTCCTAGCCCACATCCTAACGGAGATATGAGTCGTTCAATAGCAACACCACCGAGTTCCAGTTCGGAGCGAACATTTGGTAGTAATCCTGGAACGTCGAGTAGTTCGATTTACTGTTTTCTGTGTGGTCTCCACAGCGACCTTACCTTAGCAAGAGTTCTTTACGGTCGACCACAAGGTCGAAACGCCCCATTTTTTCCGGAACTATTACGTCATCAGTCTCCACCAAATGCAGAACAGCTTAGAGAAGACGGTTCCGCACTAGTCTGTACATTTTGTTATCATTCTCTACTCGCACAGTGGCGAAGATACGAGAGTTTGTCAGGAGGTCAACAAATCAACACAACAGAGAGGCAATACAATACACATGATTATAGTTGCTACGTTTGCGGTATTACGACTTATAGAAAACGGGTCAGAGCTCTTCCGGTTAAAGACTTTCCATTTTTGAGGTATCATAGACAGCCTGAAAAAAGTCTGCTTTTAGAAAATGGGGATTTTGCTGTTGTTTGTTTGGATTGTTACGAGACGTTAAGAACTCAAAGTCTTGAGTATGAGAGGTGGGGTTTACCTGTCGAAAAAAGAGAATATAACTGGATCGTTCAACCACCACCACCAGAAAATAGCCCTGATGCAACAGTCGCGAGGTTACCATCGGGGGAAAGATCTGAAAAAGTGGTAAATAAAGTTTTTATACAAATTTTTAGCCAAAGTTAGTGGATAAAATTGTGAATAAAATTTATTATTGATCAAAAATAACTCACTTTTCATACAATTCATTTTGTTACATTGTACAAATTGCTCGTTAATTAAATAAAAATTATGTTTATGTTTTATTTTTTTTTTTTTCATTTTTTGTTACAGGTGCCACCGACTCTTACGGCAAGGCCAGCGAGGAAAAACTGTTCACCTAAGGCACCAGACAAGAAAGTTCCGGGAAAATTGCCAGAAAAAGATCAAGGTAAGTAACAACAATTATATAATATCTTTTTTTCGTTTTTTGCTTCTGAATCAGACGATATTGTGTTATGCCGAAATGACCGTTAATTAAATTGATTTATTGAAATGCAACGATGCGGAATGATAAAGCTTAATCCCTATTCAATTTTGTTTTTTTTTTTTTGTTTTTTTGTTTTACAAAACTAAATGAGGCACCGAATTTCTCCCAATATTTGGTCTACATGTGTTTTTTTTTTTTGTTTTTCTTTTCTTTCTTTCGAGTAAAGTGCTGCAACTTTATCGAACGAGACTTTGATAAGAAAAATAAAAAATAAAAAAAAATAGAAAAAGATACAAGGACGCATACTGCAAACGTCATGACATTTATATGATTACATTTTAAATATGTGTAATTGCGTTAAAGTAGGTCGTGTTATCAACTATTTGATAAATCTAAAGGGCTTCCTTTAGCGGTCTCGAATACAACTTTATAACATATAATCTATCGATTTAGGGCGACAATTTTCTGCGTCTGAAAAGCTTCGTCAGTTTTTATTTTTTATTTTTTTCTTTTCGGTCTTAGTATTCGAAATATTGATGATGGAAAAATATTTTTTTTCGTTTTTTCTTTTTATTTTTTATATGTCTCGACCATTGTTCGACATGGAACAGCGGGAAAAAAGCGTAATTGAAACTCTCTGTGCCTATTATTAATTTCCGTTATGATGAATGAAAAAAAAAAACAAAAACTTTTATACCATTGATAATGGTGAGTTACGATGAATTATGAAATTATTATTATTATTATTATTATTATTATTATTATTATTATTATTATTATTCAAGATATAACGTACACGTATATTATGAATATACCAACAAATATTTCCAACCCTCAAACAACATATCGATATGATTTCTTTTATCCCCCATATCTTAGATATACAAAGAAAAAGAAAAAAGGTCGTTCCCGATCATCCCTAGGGCCACAGTCTTACTTTTGATCTGAAATACTTTGCCAATGGTGTTTTTATATTTTTAAATATTTTTTATTTTTCTTTTATTTCCATTGAAAAAAAGTTTTTTTTTTTTCTTATACACTTTGCTGAGGTATAAAATCGTGAAAATATTAAAGAATATTAAGAAAAAATGAGAAATAAAGTAATCCGAAACTTGGGGTAAAGCATTACATATAATGAAAAAGATTTCCACGCGATATAAATTGAATTTTTGGAGAAAAAAAGAAATAAGTATTCATCGTTTTTTGCAAACATAGAACCGACCTTGCGTTCAAATTAGTTACCTAATTCTAATACACGCCGTATAAAATAGTAGAATACAGGTATAGTATGAGAAATACATTGGAATTATATTGATTTTATTAGCTTTTATTCTCGGCAAATTAATCGTGAACTGTAAAATATAATGACGATTTTAATTTTTTTTTTTCGTTTCCTTCTTTCCTTCCTTCCTTCCTTCCTTCCTTCCTTCTTTCCCTCTTTGACTCTCCGGGATATATAATAGGTAGGTAGTTAGGTAGGTAGATATACATAGTTACCTACGCGCGAACGAAATTAACCCGGAAAGTTTTATCGGGCGCATACTTTACACGTCGCACTTTTTAAATTAAAACGTTCCCGAAGCGAAGCGAGGCGAAGTGAAGTGAAGTGAAGTGTAGTGAAGTGAAGTGTAGTGAGGTGAAGTGAAGTGAAGTGAAGTTCAGAAGCGGAATCGAGTGGAGTGGAAAACCGGGTAAGAGAAGAAGGGAACCTTGTTGGCAGGGTGGGGGGAAATCGAGGGAAAAGGAAAGAGAAATGGAAATGGAAAGGGAAAGGGAACAAACCGTCGTGCGCGTTCAAGGCGCGAGAAAATCTCAGGAGGTCTAATATTTGCCAGACCCTGGGTTATCTGCCCGTATTTCAGCGCTATCTGTTCGCTCCAGCCACATTGCCCACACTTTAGACTTTAGGGGCTTCGCTTCTCTTCGTTTCTCTTCTCTTCTCTTCTCTTCGCGTTCCGAGCCTCGACAAACCACGCGATTCTCACCCATGGGAGACTTTCGGCTACCGTATATTCCCCCAACCACCCCGCATGCGGTTATATTATTCGCAGATACTTGCCATCCCCAAGCAAGATGATATACTTCTTACATGTAAATTACTAATTCCATAGCCTCTACTCTATCCTAATACCTTTTACAGATGAATATTTTTTATATACCTTCTACACTCTCTCGTCTTAATTATAATATTAAATATTAAAATTTCAGTAAATAAATTCCAATAGTACCTATACAGATGAATAATTGATACTTATATATATATATATATATTCCGTGTTTCAAAAGAGAAAAAAAAAAATGATATTTGTTTATTGTTAGATTAATTTTCACTCAAAATGAATAAAGGGAAGGTGTTTCCTTCTTGTTTTCTGAAAAGATATACCTACGTCGGGTAATGTAAGGTGCATAAGATCGGTATACTGCGGTACAGGAATATCGTAAAAAAAACTTCCAACTAGAGTGCTCTTGAAAATGATAGACAAAGAACGTTGGCTGCAGTACCAGTAGTAGTATTAGTAGTAGTAGCTGCTGCTGCTGCTGTTGCACCGGCGTTCAGTCAACCATCAAAGAGATGTCTGACTACATAACGGTTAGCATACTTTAAAACTTTATTGCGCAGTGAATTCTGAGTATTTTATGAATTCGTAATATACTTTCGATCCATACGTATATAGTTTTTTTTTTTTTTTGGTTTCTAGTGTCAAATTCGTTCCGGAATTTTATATATGAAAAAAAAATGACGAAAGATTATATGAAAAATTTTAAGTAAAAGAAAGAAAAAATAAAGAACAATATTTTTTGCCTCGAGACAATTTTCTTTTTTATTTTTTTGTTTTTTGATATTCTTGTTTGATACAGTAATTCTTATTTTTATAACGCGATTTTCTTGCATTTTTCGTCGTCACTGTCATCTACCGACAATGCGATGGGGTTTTGGGGGAAGAAACACGCCAATGACTTCTCATTACGGTTTCATGAGGAAGGCGTGTTTCTTGCCTCGTTCATAACTCCGGTATACCCAGCGCGGTGAGACCCCCAACGTTGATACTCCAATTTGTATAATTTCGTTGTTATCCCAGGAATATGAAAACATCGCGGTATGTAGCTGTATAAGCTACGTTATTAATACATACGTATAACCATTATATATACACACATACATACATACCGAAATTCATTCATATATTGTTTATGTATTTATACGTATGTACGATAAAATTCTTGAATATTTAACTAAATAATTAATAATTATCTGAATTCATGGAAGGAAATTTTTTTAATTTTTTTTTGACTCAAATATATTCAATTTCTGAATGAAAATAATTCACTGCTACACGGTTTTCTCGTTTTATACATGAAATGAAAATAACAAATAACAAAAATAAAAATAAAAATCCTCGTTTTCGTACACGCGGCTAATCTCTCACCTCTGAACTCGGCGCGCGATTTTTGAAGAGAGTAAAAGATAGAGAAAAGAGAATGAGTTAGAGAGGGAGAGAGAGATTTTGCAAAGTGGTCACATGACAGAGCTTTATCCACTAACGTATAACCTTTGCCACGACCTTTTTATCCGGTTTAAACTAGGCCACTTAATATGCGGTAAAGTACTACTAATACTTACCCGCAATTTACCTACCTACCTACCTACCTACTCGTAACTATATCTACTTCTTATTTGATACCAGGAAGTCCCACTGTATATATTCAGTAATCGCTTAAATCTCCTTGATCCCTTAAGCCCAGTTTCCGATGTTCGAGTTTAGTTTAACCGATAAATGTTCCTTCCGTATATTATACGTATACGTATAAGTGCAGTATAGTCATAGATATGGAAAACTTTTCCCTGTGAATTAGACTTTTACTCTTAAATATATACGATACTATACTCGCTGTATATATAACCGGCAAGAAAATTTAACCGAGTAAATAATTGATGAAAAATCATATCGTTAAATTTTTTCAAAGTTTGGTTATAAATTTTTGTTCAGGGGTTTAAATCTATTGGGATATTGTTAAAAAAAAAACAAAAAAAAAAACAATTAATGTAAAAAATTTATTGAAAATTTAGTGTGACAAGTGAGAAGTATTTACGTGGGTAATTTTAGTGTGATTTTACAAATCGCGAAGACGCGCGAGAGGGTATATAAAAAAGAAAAGAAATAAGTACTAGAAGAGCTCGACCGCCCGCCCGCAGCATGACACCGCATTGCGCCCGCCGCCCAACCGACCGACACCTAAATTCGAATTAGGGGATCTCTCACCCTCGTCATCTCCGACCGTTTCAACCCCGTGGCTCGACCCTGCCACCCGCCACTTCTCCCCGAACCCCCTACCTCCCCCCTTCAGTAATCGATATCGCCCCGTCATCGGGTACTGGTTTTACCCGTTATACGAATCGCCCCCGCCGTTGTTGCTGACTGGGCATTTAATTGGCACTTTGCCATCATTTTTTTCGGCTCGATTAAAGAAAGCAAAGAAATAATAATATTAACAATAATAAAATTGGAAAAGAAAATATAAAATTTTCTTGATTTTTTTCTTTCTCCTTTTTTCAATATTTTATATATCACAAATTAATACGTTAAAAAAAATTTTAAAAATCAAAATTGTAACATTTTTTTTTTTATAGATTATCGTTAAATTTTTCTAAAAGAGCATTTTTGTTTTTTTTTTTTTTTGTTTTTATATGAATTATAATACTGAGTTCTGAAACGTGATGATCAAATTTTGATCACACGGTTTTTCTTGGGTTTTCAAACCTCTCGTCAAATGTGATTTGAAAATAAATGTTCGTTAAGTGTGGGGTGATTTAATTATAACAATTAATTCTACATGAAAAAAAATGGATAGATAAAAAAAAAAAAACAGTTGAATATACTACGCGAGGTAAAACTAGCGGTCCGATTTATCCTCGATCTCTCTGAATCGACGACGTACAGTTATAGGTATATGTAATAAATTCGTAACACGGTCTACGAAAGTCCCGAGGGAAGTACGTCAGGTTTGAAAGAAACGAATTTTAGTAGACACAGGGAAATTTATGTCCGACAAAATTTCTCCCAACACAATAATAATAGGTACATAATATATACGTATTGCTATAGATCGTAAAAAAATTTACGAGTTGCACATACATGAGTATATATAGAATATGTATTAATAGCAGTACTGGTGACACGTACATACATACATACATACATACAGTACCAGGAGGTATCTACGTTTCACTCGATATCCGAAGGTCAACGTCGAAGGACAACTTAACGCGCCTTCGGGAATCCTTGACGTTTTCGTTCGTCCTTATACACGCGACGACGCTACCGCCGCGATGCTTTAAAGTACATAAAGTACTAATACGCCTTTGGCGTTAAGGTGTACGTATAGTATGATCGTTTTATAAACGAAATAATGATTGCTGATTATAAATTTAATACTTATATGGTTTATAGGTACATATATGGGTAATTTTATAGGAGATGAAATTTCTCATTGATATTATGCTTATTGTAAGTCACTTTACCACCCCCCTTCATACCCCCTTCGTTTTTGTTACGCGCTCAGTGTGTACGGTAATATACGTATGTGTGTGTGTGTGTGTGTGTATTGTCTCGGCGTATATTATAACGCTCGACACACACTCGTCGGGTCGGTCCATGTTATTATTCCCGCCTTAATAATTAACCAAGAAGAGAGAAAGAGAGAGAATAGAGAGAGAGAGAGAGAGAGAGAGAGAGAGAGAGAGAGAGGTTTTACCGTCGTGTGCTTGCCGGCTTCTCGCCTTCTGCACAACAGTACATATACGTTGTTGGCACGATTCAGTCGAAATGGAATTTTGTTAATTCAAGAATTAAAGATTTCCCTCGAGCTACATCATACGATCCCATGTAGGTACAACAATGAGAAACACAGTAAAAATCTACGTGTTAACTGTTCTTCCGAAAAAAAAAAATGTATATATAAATTCGCTAAGTAAAGAATATAAAGTCGGATTTTTGTACGAATATTGTAAAATCCGTTAGATCAATCCTCTGATCTTTGGATAAATAAAAAACGACGGAGTAAAATAAGTCGAGCGTTAAAATTGGCGTTAAATCTGTCAAGACATAACCATATAGGGTTCGGGTGGATCAACCGGTAGAAGCAAAGCGCCAGATCTCCCTCACTCGGCCGTGATAAAAATAATACAGCTTATTAGCCCCTGGGGGCACACGGTAGGTATGAGGTACGGCCGAGCGCGTTGTTTGCCTGGAGGGGCAGCAGCAGCAGCAGCAGCAGTAGTTGCGGAGTATAGGAGGGTTTGGAGGGAGGCGGGAAGCGGTTGTAGGCGACGCCGACGCCAGGGGTTGAGGCAAGTTCTCTGTCGCCGCCACGCATTGATTTTGCCCGACAGACAGCAGCCGCCTGTTGGGCTCTCTTGGCTCGAGAACCAACCAGCCTCTGTCCCGCGCGACCCCGGCCCAGGAGGCAAAAGAGCGAGGGAGGAGGGCGTAGGGAGAAGGGAGAAGGGCGCGGAGGTGAGAGAGGAGCTCGGCTGCCTCTGCCTTCCCTTTGCATCACGCGCTGAGCACCGGGTCGAGTATTCACAAACCGAGTCGAGGACTGGTAGAATTTTTTTTTATTCGATTTGTTTATTTTATATACATATTTTTGTTTTTCCAATCGTTTTTTTGTCGATCTAATTTTTTCTAATTCAATATTTAAAATTACTTTTATTTATTCCACTTTTTTCGCATATGAAAAATTCTGGTAAGACTGATTTTATACAACGATTTAATAGATCGAATATATTCAACTTCTTAGATTGAAGTGTAATTATATTTTAGTCAGAAGTTGTGAAAAAAAAGTGGAATAAAAAAATAAAAAATAATAATAATGTAATCCAAATAAATTTGTAAAGTATGGAAAAAAAAATTTACTCACAACATGTAATCCAACTTATTCTCAAGGGCTCGTTTATATCTTCGTCTATGTCGAATCGCGGTACTCACATCAGACTTTGCGATCGTCCCACCTGTTCGAGCCAGGTCCTTCTCTCGGTTAGTGAGCCTCCGGTGTTGTTCCGAGTTCCTACCTACTGTTCGTGAGCTCCTTTCTAGTCTTGTGGGGTTTGTCGAGTCGCGCAATGTGCAGGGCTGTAGAACGCAGAGAATTTTTAAGGCCAAGGGGTTTCAGGGGGACGAACGACTAGCGATAGCTCTCTCTTTCTCTTTCTCGTTATACGACGGCGCAGGGGCTATAGAGGAGGAAAGAGTAAAGAGGGAAGAGGGGAGTCGGCTTGCCGGTGGAAGCGCGCGTGCCGCTTGAGCGCCAGATGGCTGCGAGGAACAGAGGGAAACGAAACGGGAGTATATAGTGGATATTATATACGCTATACCTATACGGGGCTACGAGGAAAGAGAAAGAGAGAGAGATAAATAGATAGATACGTGTGTGAAATAGAAAGAGAGAGAGAGAGAGAGAGAGAGAGTGTGTGGTTCGCGGCAGAAGGCGAGTGGATGGGAAGCTTTGCAGGCAGGCAGAGGCAGTCAGAGCGAAGCAAACGAAGCGTCGATCGTCCACTTCCCTTCAGTCGAACGCCAGCTGCCGTCAGTGACGTGTCGTTGGAATCGGTGTTTGATCGTGACGTGACGTTGCTAAGAGTAGTAGGTTGACACGCGCTGTCAGGCGCACGCGCAAGGCTCGTTTCTTTTGGCTGATTAACCAGCCGACCGCCGTTCGCGCTATCCAACTACGGTGTTAAAAAGTAAAGTAGTTGAGGGAGTTCTCCCGAAGCCAGCGTAACGTTTTATACGTAAATCCAGTATAACAGAATTAACGCGATAGTATAATATCACCATGGGGATTTAAAGTATTAATTTAAAAGTAAAAAAAAAAAAAAAAGAAAAAATACAAATAAAAACAAAAATCTCTTTTTCAATTTAACACACGTATTTTTACGGTCTTACTTGTTATAACAACACAACCGTATTCATATCTATTCATCTATCCGTTTATCTATCTATCTATATAGCGGCAACGAACCATACAGTCAATTAACCGTTAATGGCGAAACCTGCCGTGTTTTCCGTAGCTGCTGAGAAGGCTAGGGTTAATTAACTCGTGATTAGTGTGTTAAAAAAAAAATAAAAAAAAAGAGAGATAAAGTATGAGTGTATTTACCTGACAAATTCCTTGTTCATTATTATTATTATTATTATTTTTATAATCCGTTAATCATTTATAAGTTTCTGCTTTATCATTAATATTATTATTGTTAGGAGAAGAGCTTACGACACAAAGTGTCTTCGATTCTTTTCTTTTTTTTTTTTTGCCTTATTTTCCGATTCTTTCGTTTCTTAATTAATATGTGTAACTACGCGTTTGTGTGTGAGTTTAGTGATGATATTATATTATACGTTAAAAAAGTGATATGATAAAAGGAAACGAAAAAATATTAAAAATTATATTATCAATAATAATTATTGATTATAGATAAAAGAAAGTAATACATATATATGAAACAGATATAAAATACAAACATTGAATTGAAAATGGATTTTCGTGCTCCGCATCCAATGATACATCCATCGCACGGTGGACATCCCTACTACTATCCAGGTAAATATACCGGTTTTTTTTTTTTTTTTTTTTTTCTTTTTTTTTTATGTCGAATCATATTTCAAGATAAGTTTAGTCTTGCAATTGTCGATAGGTAATAATAACGAGCGATAAGTTGTACTTTGCTACAGTAAAACATAAAATATCTATACTTTTACTTGAAATGTATATTATTTATTTATTTTTTTGTTTTGTTTTTATTTATTATTTAGCCTCGAGGAGGTAGTTGAGACGTATTAGGTATCACACAGTAATGTATATGGCATTATTAATACCACGTCAATGCACTTATCAGTATAACAGATAGCGAATGCTGTTTACTCAATTTTTCGTATGCGGTTAGAGAGATATGAGTGGGTAATTTTATACGAGGCACATATGTTATACATATAGATATGAACGTATATTTAATATAAATATACAAAAATATATAAAGAAATACTTATATGTATACGTTTACAATTATGGTATAGTCGCACGTACTATGTCGACGGTGTAGAAAATGAATTTTTATAAATTAATTGAAATAGGCAAATATAGGTAAATTTAATTATTTTATTATTTTGTCGAAAAAGAAGAATCACAATAAATACGAATTAATTAAATTATAATATAAATTGATCAAAACTCTGAAAATAGTTTTTTTTTTTTTTTTTTTTTATTGGAGGTGAAATTTCGGGTAATTTTTTCCATCATTAGTACTAATTTCTTATTTTTTATTTATTTTTTATTTAAAGAAATGTATATAGAAAAAAGAAATGATCATTGCCGAGCCGTCAGATATTGGTAAAACGATTTAGATTTCAGGTATTGAGAACGAAAAAGAGAGAAAGAGAAGGAGAAGGTAGAATTTTCTATGATTTTATTGCAGTATACATACCTATATGCGAGCCTATATGTATAGCTGGCTCCGATTGTATAGGGGAAATTACTCTGTAAGTCTGATACCGTAAAAATAAAAAAAGAAAGGAAGAAAAACGACAAATCTCGTTAAATCGGACTCGTTAAATAATTCTCTTAAACGAACGAACTCACGAATGGATGTGTACCTACATATCAGCCGTCGCTTGCAATCCGTATATTATATAATAACATACATATCTTTTTTTTTCTTCATCTTTTTTAATTTTTCTTAAATTATTATTCTTAACTTTTTTGTTGTTGTATTATTTCGTTATTTTAAGCCTTTGATTAATTTTCTTTTTCCTTTAGTATTTTCAATTTCTTTCATATCATCTAATTCTATACGTTTTTTTATTTTTGTATTTTTTTATGTTTTCATTATTATTATTATTATTATTTTTGTTTTTTAATTTTAATTTTTATTTCGTCCTCAAAAAAAAAAAAAAGAAAAGAAAAGAATAGAAAAGACAATAAAAATAAGGTAATATAATAATTTTCTTTCTTTCTTTCCTATACTTTGCCCTCGCCTAGCTTAGCTTGTACGCTGTGTTATAAACCTTTGAAACTTTTTGAATTGAACTTCATTAACAAAACCATGCGTGTGTCTACGCGTGTGGGTATATAGTTCTACCATAATTTTCATCGGGTGGTCGGGTATAACGGCTGCTAACCCAACCCAACTCAACTCAACTCAACTCAACTCAACTCAACCCAACCGAACCTAGCGTAACTTAGCTAATTCCCTCGACCCGCCATGACTAAATAATGCAGGAACAGCTACTAGTCCGCGTAGTCCAGGTGGAACGCTCGGTTTCATAAAACAAAAACCAAAACAATAAAAAAATAATAATAATAAGAAAATAAAGATAATAATTGGATTAAATAAATTAAACTTATGCCTATACTCTCGTCAGGGAGAATAATCGTATTTCATTTTTTCACCTCTGGTACAGGATATATTGTTATTACCAGATCGTAAATTAAAAAAAAAAAAAAAAAAAAAAAAAACAACCTATATTCGAATGATCGTATGTTTATAGGGCGGTTCTGCGATGGTCATATAGATTTTTTATTTTCAATCGTAAAATGTCAGGTTACCCCCATGTTCTTTTAATCAAAATTTTCCCCTTGGTAGACGATCTATTATACTTTTCGATAAAAAAATAAATAAAAAAACAATAAAAAATACATAAATAAAACAATAGTTTCAGAAAAATTATAATTTGTTATATCTATAAATCAGCAGATTTTCGGGAAAAAAAACATACCAACATAAAGAAGATGATTTGAAATTTCGAATTTATATCAAGTCACGTTTCGATCTCTTGTAAATCTTATAATTTTTGTTCCCTTTGATTTTTCATTTTATATACATATAATCAGACTTGACGAAATTAATTAATTATTGTCCGAAATAGTAATAAATAGAAATAAAAAAAAAAAACAATAAAAATTACCCCTGACAAACAAACGATTTTTTTTAGCTATAGGAGAAATGTCCTACATTTTCGTGTGTGAATTTACCTGTGCATATAGTATAGAAACCTCGTGTGTTTTTTCGACAACAATTTTCACGTACATTAAACTATTTCGGATCCTTTCTTCCTTCTTTACTTGTCCCTTTTCTCTTGCCTTGTCTATAACCATCATAGGTAGGGTATAACAGCTTTTGACAAAGGGCGAAAAGGGAATGGAGTAGGGAGGGAAGGAAGGAAGGAAGGAAATGTGCGGAGAAGAGGACTACTATGTTCGAACAATCCTTTGTCTACTTGTCTCTCGACCCATTCATCCCATTACATACATGTACAAACACGTCGCGATCGGATTTTCTACACACATAATAAACAGCCCTCTCTAAGATCGTTGCTTTGGTCTTATTTATACATGCACCGCACTGTATATATGTATCCAGTATATACCATAGTTGTTTAGCATCTGTCGATTTATAGAACGTTGTCGTCTAGTCTGGTTATATATTATATATAGTGTAGCATATTATAGTACATACAGGTATGTACACCCAAGTTTCACCATTGCGAATAGTGAATACCAATACCTATGCACCGGGTTCACACGAGGATATTCTCCGTAATACTGTATTTATAATGCATACAAACTTAAAGAACTTTCACGTACAAGTATTATAGGAGAGAATGTATAAGGTTTATATATGTATATATACCAGGAATATTCTATAGGCGAATCTATTTCCGATCTCCTATTAGAAAAAAAAAAAATAAAAATTAAATAAAAATTACAAGAAATGAAAAGAAAAAACTTCATTTTTCTTTTTGTACTTTTTATTTTTATTTCTTTATTTTGTGTAAAAATTTTTGCTAATTTTTCTCATCTTAAATATATTCGTATATTTTTTTATTTTTTTATTATATGTATATATTATGAAAGATTTTTGTGAGACTACGCTCCCTGTATATTCTCGTGTACTTACGGGGTTTCGTCACTCCCTCTTTCTCCTCGAGCACGTTCTATTCTTTCTCTTTCTCTCTCTTTCTCTTTCTCGAGGACCTTTCTAGGTAATATACACGTTCAAGAAAGTGGAGTAAGTGTGTTTTGGAGTGAGATTCGTCCCATTCTATATATCTTTACGTTATACATTCTAAACCCTGACGCCAGGGCGTCTATATCTTGGCAAAGAGAAGAAAGGGTGAAAACGTAAAGAACAAGATAGGGTATAATTTTATTGCAGTGACTGAAACCGCTCTGACTCTATACGCAGCCTTACCATCCGTGAATATATTTATTTAAAACATAATGCATAAGTTAAAAATTTTCAATATTTATCAAAGAATTCAGTATCCATTTTCAAAATTCATATTCAAAAAAAAAAAAAAGAAAAATCTAAATAAATTATAAATACGGTATACTGTATAGATTTTTCGATACGTCCATTACTACAGTTCGCTATAACAAAAGGAGAGCTTAGCTATACGTCGTAGCTTCTTCTTCTCCGCACGGGTAGACCGCAGTAGCGATGTAGAGGGTATGAGGTAAACCGGAAGCCAGACGTCCTGGTCGTAATATCCGTGCGTGGTTTGTCACCGACAGCGGGGGAAGCACCATTTCCGTAAAGCGCATAGACCGAGACTGTAACGAAAAGCTTTCTGCAGTAGTCTAGGTCGGAGGTCCGAGAGACGGCAGTGGTTAACGCGGTAGCAATTTGTCAGCTGCTTGTGGCTGCTTCGTGGTTTCAGACAGCGTAGTTTCATCACTTTTTAACCATCCCCACGGGGCTTATAGAAAATAGTATATAGATATAATTTTTAAATACCATTTTTAACTCAGCTAAATGTCTCTTCGTTTTTAATAATATTTATTATAATTAAGTAAAAAAATAAAAAAAAAAAACTTGTTTTTATTTATTATTTTTTCCTTTTTAATTTATATATTTTTTTTTTCACGAGGTTACTGAATATCTAGGTTGTCTATTCTATAAATATAATCTCGAAAGCCGTGGTGTCTGTTTAGATACAATCTGCGAATAGTTTTTTTCTATCGATTTACGTTTATTTACTTATTTATTTCCTGTTTATTTTTTCATGACTTCTAGGGAAACTAAACAATTCACTCTAGTTTCTACAACGAATATAGGTAGGGGCAGCAAAAGGATAGAGTTATTTAATTTTATATCAGATATATAATCGTGGGTTCATTTTCTGAGTGCATTTTAATAATTTTTACATAATTGCTATAAAAAACCAGAGTAAATTTTTTATTATTTTTTTTATTTCGTCCGCAAACTTTGATTCAAAATATAAAAAAAACAAGCTGGAGAAACAGTTTTTCGAGGTACTTTTCATCGAAAAGAAAAAAAAGTATAGAAAGTAATGAAATAAAAAGATTAAAACCTCCCCAAAAAAAAGATTAAAATTGAAAATCTTACATAAAAAAACGCCCTATATATTAAAGAACAACAATTTCATACAGTGCGCTTCATTCCAATTCGATCTGGGTACATTTACAATTTCATCTTGTCATTGGCAAGGAACGCCCTATATATCGACAAATAACAATTTTATACAGTCCATTTCATTCTAATTCGACCTGGGTATATTTACAATTTTTTTGGTACCATTGGCAACGAATGCCCTATATATATAAAATGAATAACACGACTCGGAAGAACATAATCTTTCATTTAGAAAGGTAATACAGAGGAAAAAGTATAAGTTCGTTGGTAAAAACAGCGAAATTCGATTCATTTCCGGTAGAACCGGAGGTTCAAATTAAACGAAACGTGGCAATTTTTCATGCCCATCCTTTGGTTGTAAAGTCCTGTGAATTTCCGATTTTTTCATCGAGTCGTTTCCGAGATTACCGAATTAACCGAATTATGTAAAATTGTGTTTTTTTTTTTTTTTAATTTATTTATATTTATTTTATTTCCAAGAAAATTTGTTTTTATGTAAAAAGTCAAAATGAAAAACTGAGATTTAGGAATACCCAATTTGAGAATTGTCTAGCAATTTAAGTATGTAGGTTATATCTCGTTTACTATAATCCACACGGTATCATGAGTATTTATATAAAATGAAACATTACGCATAGTTTTGTATCTTAAACAAATCATTCGATCAGTCACGTTCGAGTAAACGTGCAACGGCGATTAAGTGGCGTTTGGAGTAACGCGTAACTATCGATTCAATGCTAAGATTAAGATTAGACGTTATGTACGCGTACGGATTCGCGAATCAGTTTGTCCATCACTCCAGACCACGACCATTATCACCACTACCACGATCACCATCGTCATTCGAGTGAATGAAAAGAGAAGAAAATAATGTAAAAAAAAAAAGAAAAAGAAAAGAAAAGAACGAGGAAAAAAAGTTGTGTCGTAAGTGGGGCGGGTCGAAAGAGGAATGAGGAGGGCTAGGGTAGGGTAAAAAGAAGGCAAAAAAAACGATTCGAGGAAACGCGAGGGAAACGCGAGCAATTTTCTTTTTACGACTTCAGTTACGTACCAGCTAGCCGGCGAACAAGGTCTTCGCTTTTCCACCCTCCAACACATTTTATCCCTGCTGCTGCTACTGCTACTGCTGTTGCTGCTGCTGCTGCTGTTGCTGCAGTGCGCGGGCGTATAGTCGGGTATCAAAGTAACGAGAAATAGGGAGCGAGAGAAGAAAAAGGACGGGGGTAACCGAAGGGTAGCTCAAAGCGTTCGCGAAGAAGTCGTAAGCTCTCCTGAAAGCTTCGCAGGCTTTATATACGATGCTCGATAGATGCGGAGGATGGGGTACGAAGTCAGGAAAGAGGGTGGCTATAAGGTCCGAGGCCAACTTTTCGGAGTGGGAAGGAAACCTCGAGGGAAGTTGTAGGAGGATGAGGAGGAGATCCTTTATTTATACGGGTATACCATAGTGGACTATATATAAAAGGCTGTTTAGTAAGCCTGATAAATTAATTTCAAAGTAGACTTTAGAACTGTTCGGGTTTGGGTTCGGTTCAGTTCAGTTCAGTTCAGTTCAGTTCAGTTCAGTTCGTTCATAGACTTTAAGGAGAAGGACTTTCTTGATTTATACAACCTTTGAACCTCTTTACCGGAGAGAAAGGCGCAATACTGCGGGATATCGATATGGGTGAGGTCAGAGGTGAACAAGAACTCGAGGCAGAGGCTAACCCCAACTTAATATCTCCCTGACTTTTCTTTCTTTTTCTTTTTCTTTTTTTTTCGTTCTTTTTTATTACGATCGAAATCGGGGTTCTATTCTGTAATTTATAACTCTTATAAGAGATGTAGGTTAGGTTGTAACTGCCTACCTTTATACGGGACTTTTGAGCTTACGATCTAATTCGTTTTTCTTGAATTTTATTTTGTTTCTTTTTTTTTTTTTTTATTAATACTTGCTAAGCGAACTTGAAATTGAAAATTAATTTTTTTTGTAAATTTTTAAGGGTATTTAATAACGAACTACGATATCTGACGTGGTTATTGTATATACAGAGATCATTGATCAGCCACCACGATGAAAAAAGATCAGCAAGTAGATCGAATACATTTTATATTGTTATAAAGATTATTGGAAGAAATTGGCCCTAAGTCCAGTTGAAATTTTTTTATTCTTATTTTTATACACGATTATTCGCGTTCTTATAGCATTGTTAAAATTGTATCCATTATTACCGGTGTATAAGGTGTATATACCTCTGTAATCTACCTACATTCTATTTCAAGAATTACATAATCGGAACTGTCTACTTTGTACAGGATTATGAAATAAATGTAATAAAAACTTTGCGGTTTTAATGACGTGCCGATTGTCACAGTGATCTTTCCTTGTATAATTAAATCTTTTTATTTTAAGCGAAATTTTTTTTTAACCAATTACAATTTTCATTATTATTTTAATACAGAAATATTTATATATCTATATTCATATAGTATATGTATATAAGTTAAAATGAGAAACACGGCTTTAAGGAATAATAATTTTCTCTCCTTACCCGCATCTTGTTCTCTACTTCACCGTCGACCGCTATTCAGTGAAAAGTAGTAGAGAAGTAAAGAGGGAGACGCGCGTTACTTCGAAGACATCGAATTAGCGCCCGGTTGGCTAACTCGATGGGTCTAATTACTTCGTCGACGACGCTAACTAGAATCTAACTATTTATACATGCTGCTACAGGGTCTTGTCATTTGTCCAAGTGCTATTCTTGAAACACCCTTTATCCTTGGTTCTCTAGATGCTAGTACGGTATTATACAGCGTTAAATATTTGACTGACAGTCACCGATCGTTTGTCACAATTTTATGTTATTTTATTTTTTTATTTTACTTATCTTTGTTTTTATTTTTCAAATTTATTTATTTATTTATTTATCTTTTTTCTCTCACATCCTGAATTTATACGAATGTCTGTACACATTTATCCGCATTTATCTGTATTCTATTTCTTGAAAGAGAAAGGAGATAAAAAAAAAAAAATAGTTCAATCGATTTATTTG
Source organism: Macrophya annulata (assembly GCA_963924015.1). Taxonomy (NCBI): domain Eukaryota; kingdom Metazoa; phylum Arthropoda; class Insecta; order Hymenoptera; family Tenthredinidae; genus Macrophya; species Macrophya annulata. The sequence continues at coordinate 3,532,574 of OZ001259.1, forward strand.
TTCAGGTATAATCAAGTATAATATCGATTCACGTATCGTTAAGGTACATATTAAAATAGAAATATAAAATTATGGACAAACGATTATATATCTACGTAGAGATAAAATAGTCGTAAAATTCTAATTATATAAATATATATATATATATATATATATATATATATTTATTTATTTATTTATTTATTACATACATACATATTACATTACATTACATTACATTACATACATACATACATATACATGAATGAAACGGAATACATAAATAATGCATTGACTGTTTGCGTGAAAAATTACAGCGAGCCTCACGTATACGTGATAATTTTCTTTCTCCATAAAGTTAGACCATTATCATGATTACTATTATTATCATTATCATTATCATTATTGTTATTATTATTGTCATTATTATTATTGCATTATTAGCATCGCCATCGTCAAATTGAATTTTCCAATTTCGAAGTAATGAACTGAAAATTTATTTCGGAAGGTACATTCCGGTTATTAAATTTATTAATAATTCGATTATCAGCTACATGTATAGGTATTAGGGTGGTCCTTATTCTGGGTATTTGTGATTTTTTTTTTTTTTTTTACGGTGGTCCGAAATCAGTCGCAAGTAAATGAGAAAAAAAAAATTTTTAGTTCCATATTTTAATTTTAACTCCCCCCCCAGCAAACAAAGTCTTAAATGGGAAAATACGTGTATTTTACAGTGTCAATTATTTGAACATTCTTCTTAACCTAGTAAAAATTGATATAGAAATTTGAACACAAATATTTCTCATAGTATAAAGTATAATCACAATAGTGCATCAAATTTTTTCATTTATAATTTTTGGCACTATGTCCTATATAAATTGATATTAAATATTAATTGAATAATTGCAAGGGGGTGTGTGTCCAGGTTGAAATTGAAATAACGAGGTCAAATTTGGCAGGAAATTTTTTTTTTTTTTTTCAATATATTTGGATCTGATTTCGAACCACCGTGAAAAAAAAATCGATAGTACCAAAAATAAGGATATAGACCGTAAATTGTATATTTATATATCTTTTCTCATTTTGAGTAATTTTTTTTTATGTGTATATAAATTTGTATATTATTTGGTCACGTATGTAACGTACGTATATAGCATTAAGTTATAGCGTTCGATTATCACAGCTGATTAATATATTAAATATATGTATTTGAATTTATTAACGTTTTTCATCGGATAAAATAATGAATTCAACCTATAATAAATTCTGATAAAAAATATTTACGTAACGATCAATGAAACGCGATATAATATAGTGTATTATAAATATGAAAAAAGAAAGAATAAAATATATATATATATATATATATATATGTATGTATGTATGTATATACATACATATATATGTATATATATTGTTTGAAGACAAAATTGATTTCGAAACGACGCGACGCCAAGGCTTTTTAACGTATTGGTATCTATAAATATGTCGTACACCTACCTTATCGTGAATATTTCATCAGGAAAGTAATAACCGTACGTCGATTAGCGAATTAAGTATATATGAAGGACACTGTTTTTATTTTTTTTTTTTCTTTTTATTTAATTGCTTTATTCATTTTTTTTTCCCTTGTCAATATCATTATAAAAATTCTTGAAAATATTGTATTCTTAACTATACATACATAATATATGTATACCTATCTACTGCAGCTATAGGTACACGTGTTTTAAGATATATTATAGATATATTGATTTTTTGGATTTTTTTTTATTATTATTCATTTATTTATTAGCAATTCGTTGAATAAATAATAAAATACTAATTATAATATATGAATAAATGATTAAATTAATTTCTTATCGTATAATGAGTCTTTTGTGATGACCATTTGACTCGATTCGGTGCGTACATATATATACATACGTAGATATGAGATCAAATATTTGTTATATTTTTTTCTTTTTTTTTTTCATCATATCAAGTTATATCCGTTCATATGCCACTCGGAGGATATGGCTACTCGCCAAATTAGACAAAAACCAAAACGATCAGCTTGACCTGGAAGATTCCGAACCAAAATTCAAGGCGAGAGAGCTGTCTCAAACATCTTTCATCGCTGATAGTTCCCTCAAGTGCTAAAGCACGTTAGATATTTAATTTTTTAATTTTATTTATTAGTTTTTTTTTTTTTATTGTTCCCTCGTATCGGACAAATTCTTTTCCAAATACGTATATTGTCTTCAAGGACAAATATAAAAAGATTTAAAAAAAAATTAAAAACCAAGAAAATTAATCGTAAGGAAATAAAAACGTTGCATCATCTACGCCAACAATTTTATCATCCGATTGACGATTTTTCAAAATTTTTATTTTACATATTAATCCGTTTGTCTAAGTTTTGAGTTTTTTTTTTTTTTATCAAAATTTTGCTCCTCCTTCGAAAAAACAAAAAAGAAAAAAAAAAAAAAAAATCGAAGTGAAAGCGTATCTCTATTCCGGTCCAGTCGCGTCTGGAATTTACTCTCGGTCGTGCGGGTGACACTTGACACGCGAGGGCGCCCTGGCAAGGTGTTCTCGCATTTATCAGACGCCAGAATAGGCGGTGGACAACGAAGTAGGAGGAAGAGAGAGGTACACCAGCCGCCAAGACCCCAAGGGAATCCCAGGGTGATTCTAGGGTCGAAAGAGCGTGGCTAGATAACGAGGGAAGATGAATTGATGCGCGTAGAGATGCGTGAGAAAACGAGACACGATATTGTGTTTATAATTCGTGACTCAACGCTTGCTTCTACTATATTTATTATATTTATTAAAACTTTAATCAACTTTTTAAAATATCGCATCTCACGTTATATATTATCAAATAAATATATTAATTAAAATACACTTTTCTCATATCATATAAAAAAAAAAAAAAAAACATTTTTTTATTCGTTATTTATCTAATCCCCGTCCTCATACAAAAAAAAAATTATAATAATAATAATAATAATAGCTTATCTACACATATGACTATGCAATTTTCCTTTTTTTTTTATTATTATTTCACCGTGTATATATATGTAACATGTCATAAAATTGGCGCAAAGTCGCGGTTGGTGCAAGATGCCGCAGTGCACCACACGGCGAGAGAGAACGTATATACTTGCGGTCTAGTTCGTGGGATGTATATCCATACAGTGTACCTAGTATAAGGGAGTATTAAACTAGGGTTGTAAAAAGTATGGATATTATAGGGGAGGAGGGAAAGAATAAGAAAAGCTCAAAGATGGTTTATATTGACTAAGATATTTCCTGAATTGCGATCTAGCCAGCCAACCAGCTAGCTAACACCATCAACCGTATAAGCAGGAGCCGAGAAGTTTTTGGTGAGAGGTAGTGTAGTATATAGTACACACAAGATAAAGCGTGGGACATTGCCATGGCTGGTTCTCGGCTCGTTTATTCTTAAAATATTCATGGAATGCAGAAGGTTCCCCAGAATCGAGCCGATAAAACGAATAAAGCGGGTAAAAAGAAACGACAAACGGAAAACTGGGAACCTATATATAAATATATATGTATGTATATAGGTATATACCTATATGTATACATATACCCGCTTATATAGGGACGGGAGAAGCGAACGAACGAATGCTAAAGGAGGGATTTCGCTTTGTTATTCCAGTTTTCGAGTCAACTCGAGTTGTCACGGTCAAAAGTTTCCGTATATATAATATATATTGGATATCGGGCCTTTCCGGATACATTAGGTGATTTTTTTTCTTTTTTACTTTTTTTCGTACTCAACTTTTTTTATTTTATTATTTATTTTTTATTTTTTTTTTTTTTTTGCAACCTCTCGTCTGTACGCTCTGAGATCGCATCAAACGATTCGCTACTGATTTTTTCAACATTATAAATACGAGAGTAAATAAAAATACGTAAAAATAAATAAAAACAAGTATATATGTATGTATGTATATAATATATAAGAAGATGAAGAACGAGGGAAAAGAATTATTATCAAATCGAGAAACCTTGAAACGTGCCTACGGGCCATCGCGAATTTGATTTGATAAAAACTGAGTCTCCAAATAAACAAAATCAACAAAATTAAATTCTTATTTCGTCATTTTTAAACTCACTATATATATATATATATTTTATTTAATTATTTTAACAGGATCTAAGTAAAAGTGAAATAAATAAGAAAAAATTTAAAAATAAATCAATAATCACCGCGGGTAAATGAAAACCTAGGCTAAGGTATCTAGGTACATAAATTTAACAACTGCAGCATGAGCAAGGATCAGCAGCTAGCACTAGCTACCCCAGAGACTATAACACTCTATATATGTATATAGTTCGTATCTTTGTGCTGCAGAGTACTTGTTCGTTGTCTTCCTTGATTTATATCCTTGAATCTCTTCCTCTTTGACTTACTGCACGCTACCACTGTAGGTACAATATTATATACACACATATACTTCAACTTACATACTTATAACTATATATACCAAATTCATACAACGGTTTTACATAGAATTCCTCTTTCACAAATTATTACGTATAAAATAAACTTTATGTGTTACATAATTATGTAACTATATGTATATAAAAATTAAAATACGGTTATTATCCATTTTCATTTATTAAATTTATGGATATATCAAAGGAGTCCTATATACGTTAATCAAAACAATTCGGATCTTTTATACCTTCGATATATTTCTCGCTTTCTTACGAGTAGGTAGTGTAATAAAAATTATGAGATAACTTCAAAGGGTCTAACTTGAGTTGCTGCTTCAATGAATATATTTATCTATATTCTTCACACTCAGCAATTAATCTTCGTTTTTTTTTTTTTTTTTTTTTTTTCTGTTTTTAAGAGAACAAATCCTCGGAATAAATTATTGTCAATATTTTTTCACCGTTTATATATCCATAGAAATATGTACAAATTTGTTAATTTTTTCCATTTCATTTCTAATTAAAATGCAACACAGTGTAGGTACATAAAAATTTACTTAAATGTACAAAAAAAAAAAAAAATATAGAAATAATAGTTCCGAGTATAATATATCTTCACGTCTCTCTACGATATCTTTATTCGTGTCTCTTCCATTCCGCTTTCTCACTCGATGTATTATTCGTCCTGATCGTAAGTAATAGATTTGAGCTTGGGGGGAATTGGGTGGGGTAGAGCGGGGGGGTGACCGAAGTCAAGTGGACTCCCGGTGGTCAATTGGTCTCACTTGATCCCATACGAGAGAAGCTTCAGCCTCTTCTGGGCTAGCCGAGACCAACACACTGAAATCATCAAGCTCTTGCACGACCGACTGACTGCCTTCAAGAACACTTTGCTTGTCCTGCACAGTAATTGCTTTGACGCGAAAGAGAGACGCGTTCATAAATAACTGTACATATACATCTATATATATGTATACCTATTTATATATCTATAATATCCACAAATCGTAAAAATTTGCACAATGTGTTGGGATAAAAACCAAAAAAAGAAAAATTCTCTAAATTGCTTTTTTTTTTTTTTTTTAGTCGATTTGAAAAATTTGTGAAAAAATAACGAATTAAAAAAAAAAAAAAAAGTTTAATAAAATTGAACAAATCGTGTTTTCAGGAGTTAAAAAATAAAAAAAATTGAACAATTTTTTTTCGATATTAAAAAAAAAAAAAAAAACAAAAAACGAATACGCGATACGGTGGTCACAATTTTTTTTTTTATATTTCATTATTATTTCTTTGATATTTTTCATTTCATTTCGTTTTTTTTTTTTTTTTTTCTGTTTTACATCATTTATTACGCTGCGCGCGGGAGTGAACGGACGGTGTGGGTCATAGGTCGTCTATACCGCCTCTCTTTAAAGAGAAGGACAGCTAGCAGACTTAACTGGTAGATAAGTTGATGACTGGGAGTCATGACAACGCGTACGGTTAGGGTCAACGAATGCCAATTGGGGTCAACCGTGTCATCGGTGTCGACGGCGTCAAACGAACGCAATAGACTGTTGGAAAACAAACAGCTATGTATACTCTTCGGGTTACGTTACGGTCCTGCACAGTATGCAGCTAGGATGATGTGTGTAGGTATCAGATTGCCATTGCAGTCGGCCATGGATAAGATAAAACTAAAATAGAAAAAACATGAAGAAAATTTTTTTTTTTATTTATATACAAATAAATTCATTTAAATATAAAAAAAAAAAGGAAAGAAAAATTAAATTAAATTATTTGGACGTAAAATAAGAAACTTAATAAATTACTGCAATATTTTGATATAAAGTGATATTCGAATCGGATCGGAAAAAGATGTTGATGGTATATCGTTTGGAGTCTGTGCAGGAGGAGATTTTCAGAGAGAACAAAGAGAAAGAATGAAAGAAAAAAAGATAGAAATAAGAATAAGAAAACAATAAAAGAAAAAAAAAAAAAAGAAAAAAGTAAAAATTGAAAATTGAAAAGAGAAGAAAAAGTAAAAAAAATATTCATTCCACTTTGATAAAACTCGCAATGGAGACAAGGAGGGAAGAAGTCGAGGGCTCTTCTTGCGACAAAGTTTATTGCTACAGATAAATGAAATTGTTGGGTAAAGCCCTCGCCTGAGGTATAGATATATAGGTATATGTATAGGTGTATGTACTCCCATTGGGTTGCCGTTTTGTACCGCACGAGTGATTCTTTTGATCCCTCATTTTATTCATTGGAGATTTTCGATCTGTGGAAAACGAGTTTGTGAAACAAAAAAAAAATAAAGAAAAACAAAAAAACTGTTTTCAAGTAAATGTATATGTATAAGTACATGTACATATAAGTATATTTGAGAAAACAATACAAGCTGAGACAAAACACTCGAATTGAAATTTCGTATCTTCAAAGTGAATCGATCAAACGACACCCAAATTGCAGACTAAAGTCTCTTATATATACCCACGGGAGACTGTTTTTCATTTACAATTTTACCAAATTGGATCAAGCGTATACTTTTTTTTATAGAATATCTATATGACTCGTTCTTGAGAAAAGTAAAAGGTTAATCAAAGGTTAACGTTGTTATATTTTTCAAAATTCTTATATCTCAGTATAGCTTTGTATAAGGATTTCGATTTCCTTTGACGCGATTTATATATCTTAAATATTAAATATTGAAAACGAAATGAAAATAGAATTTCTGTCTTTTTTTTTTTTTGTGTATTATTTTCTTTCTTTTTTTTTCTCTCAAATTTCACGGAGATGTTTTGTAAGCCGTTTCGAAGCCGTAATGGTCGTAGTATATAACGTACATACATACCTATATACGTAGGATGTATACAGAATTGATCTTGCCCAAAGAATCGAGATATTAATCGAATCCTGAATAGAGAAGTAATTATCTTCTCTCAACTGCTACTGACAGCTCTACGGTGTTCGGTTAAACCGCGAGTTCGTGTTTCACAATAATTGATTGTCCATCGTCTATTTATATTCCGGTTGCATAGTCCACGCGTGCTATCGTCCAGGGTCTCTTCTCTTTCTCCCTCTACCTCACACTAACATCACGAAACTCTCTTATTGGTTAGACTTGCAGGTTTAATCAAAAATTCAGTCGACGAAGCGCTACAACTTTTTGTCTCGCTGATTGCTTCATCTTTTATTCTGTATAGGAAAAGCTTAGGTTATAGTATGTATGTACATACATATATACCTACCTATGTATCTATACGATCGAGACATTGCAGCATTGAATCCTTAATTCTTATACATCAGACTTATAGACGCGCCATCACCGTTACCATCACCATTACACGTTGTCACGTAGGCTATACGAAAATTTATCACAATAGATCGATCGACCTTGTTATATACCTTTATAATATTTATGGATTATAAATATCCAATTATTTTCTGTGTTAAAACAAAAAAATAAAAATAAATAAAAAACAGAAAAAAAAAGAGAAATATAAAAGTATATGAATATTTCTGACTGCTGATAAAATTTTGGCGATTTCTGAACGAGTATAATATGTATGGGGCATTCCATGACATCTCGATCAAGATTCTACGTCGATGTCTCAGATTGGTTTGATAATTTTTTTGCATAAAAGTACACGACGAAAAACGCAATCGTAATTTTTTTCAGAATTTTTCGACCCAGCGTATCTGAAGTATGATTTAAAAATTTGAAATAAAAACACCCACTTTGTAAAATCTGAGAAAAATTCAGAAAAATCTTATGAAATATAACAAAAAATTTTTTACATTTTTTACATTAGAAGATGGAGATTTTATAACTTCAAAAGATAAATACGGAAAATGAGAAATTAAAAAATTATTATTTTTTCATTGCATTTTCTACATCAGAATGAACATAAAAGCTCTCTATGATATGGCCCGGAGAATGTCTATTTAGAGAGTTACAGGGAATCAAAAATATCAGGATAATATTGAAAAATATAAATTTGTAGATATAAATATTATCCTGATATTTTTGATTCCCTGTAAATCTTTAAATAGACATTTTTCGAACCATATCATAGAGAGCTTTTATGTTCATTCTGATGTCAAAAAAGGCAATGGAATAATAATAATTTTTTAATTTCTTATTTTCCGTATTTATCTTTTGAAGTTATGAAATTTCCATCTTCTAATAAGTGTCAAAAATTTTGTTATATTTCATAAGATTTTTCTGAATTTTTTCAGATTTTACAAAGTGGGTGTTTTTATTTCAAGTTTTTAAATCATACTTCAAATACGCTGGGTCGAAAAATTCTGAAAAAAATTACGATTGCGTTTTTCGTCGTGTACTTTTATGCAAAAAATTATCAAACCAATCTGAGACATCGACGTAGAATCTTGATCGAGATGTCATGGAATGCCCCGTATATATGTATAGGTATAGTGATTACGTAAATAATCTGTGAAAAGGAATAATACGGGTTGTAAATTTCGTAAAAATTTACGGGTTCTATGGTTTTACGTTGTATACTTACTAATACTACTGTGTATATGTGTCTGACTTCTCTAACGAACCTAACTTTGCGTGGTATACCTACGAGGTATATATTGCACGAACTAAATGTGGCGAAACTTTTAATGACATGCTGACACGAACTGCCGTTGAGAAATTCAAATTTCTAATGGCTCGTTTATTCGTTTGGGGAATTACTTCGAGAAAACTATGTATATACATGTATGTATGTATGTATGTATACATATATACCTATAATATAAACGACCGCAGCTAGGTTGTAAAATAAAATAAAATTGGGTTAGCGATTTACACTTTTTCTTTTTTTTTTTTCTATTTCTCTCTTCTTTTTTTTATTTCTTTTTATACGAATAAATTTTATCAACGTTTACGTATAATTTGCAACGAATCTGAAAAAATTGACACTGCAGTGACTGGAAGCATCGATTTTCACATAAAGAACCGCCAATGTGTTAGTTCAATAATAAATTCAAAGGTCGCAAATCCTTCCTCGCTTTTCCTTTTTCTGTTTCTTCTTCTTCATTTTCTTTATTTATTATTATTATTATTATTATTTATTTTTATTTTTCGTTTTGCCGCACTGCGTCCACAAGTTCTTTGAATCCGATAAAATCGGTGTAGCATTACGAATACACAGACCGCAGTATTTTATTTATGAATAATCGTGTTTATGTATAGTCGTTGGCGTTATTGGTATGTATTTATAGCGTCTTGTATAGTCGGATTCAATTACTCTGCACATCTGCTCTTATAGATACTCGCGGATCTATTCCATCCGTATTATAATAAATTTGATTAAGAACGAAGATTAAACGAGAATGAATGCCTGTAGCCTATCCTGCTACTATATCTATTTTATTTTTTTCATTTTCATTTCAATCTTATAATTGAACGACATTCCGGAGCAATAAAAGAAGAAGATGAAGAAAAACAAAGAAAGAAAAACTCATAGATAAGACATAGTTTGCTAAAAGGAAAGGATAAAAAACTAATACAATCGAATCGAATACAGCCTCGAATCTCGTGAGAGACGAGAATTTATCTCACGCTTCTTTACCTCCTACTCTTCATCTCTTCTTATACTCAATACGTTGGTATATATAAAACACATCTCAATCCTTTTCTATATCGATTTTCTCGTTGAATATCGCAAGACTTTTGGCTAGATGTCGAATTTCTGATCAGAAAGAACTAAGAGAAGGTAAAACTTCCCATCATTAGTTCTTCTTCTTCTTCTTCTTCTTCGTCTTCTTGTCTTTTTCTCTTCTTCTTCCTCTTCTTCCCTCGGATCGAGGTAACCATAGTAACTGGAATGCACTAACTGTGAAATTCCTTTGTCTCTTCCCTCATGGTATACAGGGTGTTGAAAAAAATTCTTACCCGAAATAACTTGAACGAAAAACATATAGGGTTGATATATTTTCTTTATACATATATATGTGATATATTATATAATATATCTCTCGTGATATTTGAGTCGAAAAATTTCATAACGTGTATAGAGATAAATAAAAAGCAAAATTCTTCACGTATATATATACATATATACATATACATATGTACTGAATTTTGACATTTTTTATTTTTTTTTGTTCTTTTTTTTATATATACATTCTCAATTTATTATACAAGAAATTATTATTTTCAAATATATGAAAGCTCAATATTCGACAACGGTTTAATTTTTATTTTTTCTTATTACAATATATATACCAAATATATACTTGAAAAACTTTATGACGAAAATGAGATTGAAGTTAAAAGTGACCGAATTTTACTTTCTTTTATTTTTTTCTTTCACTTTGATTCATTCTGTAGTATTTACCAATTTACGAAAATTCCATGTATCGCTTCCTCCGTATGTATACTTTTATATTTAGGTATGTATACGATATATACGTTGTAGGTACATATAGATTCTCGTATATCTTTGCTCCTTATTTCAACAACGCCGAAAGCGTACATCAAACGACGACACATAAATCAATTACTAGCATATATGTACTAAAGGATATGAGCGGAAGTGCGTGGTTGGTAGGTTATGTATACGGAAACTTGATTACATATATCTGAAATACAGATGCCTTGAACCTACACACATGAATATCTAGATACATACATACATACATACGTACAACCTCCTATATGCCTCTGGTAACTCATCCGCCTTCTCAATCAACTGCCAATCGAGTTCTCAATTCGTTTATCCTATACATATCTATACTATACCTATAAACTATAACTATTTGACGGATGAGGAAAAAATGCGAGACAAAATTTCATCACAGTTTTGGTTATATTATTAAATTTATCTTAACGTTGTTAATTCTATTTATACACGTTTGATCCTGGTGGCTGTTCCATTTTCATATATCGAACGTTGCATTGGTGAAAAGTTATTTATTTAGACTTTGGAGATTCTTTTTTTTTTTTTTTTTTTGTCAAAAGTGTTGAACTCTATCCAATTTTACAAAAGTTATAAAAAAATAAATAAAATAAAATTAAAAAAATTAATTAATAAAAACGTGAAGATAGATTGTTAGTGAAAAATTAAAAGTTTTATTTTTTTTCTGTAGAAGTAGGTAGATTTTCAAATTCTTCTTTCAAAAACTTCAAATCTTAAAAACACCGAAAGTTCAAAATTCCGAAAGTTAAAAATCGGAAAGAATTGAAATTTGCGTATGAAGCGTCGTATCCTTCCAATTAAATTTTCGGATTTTTAAACTTTCCGAATTTTAATATTCCGAACTTGAACATTTTTAATAATTCTAAATCGTTTCAAATTAATTCGCAATCTTAATATATCTGAACTTGAACCTATAGCCCCGTATTTTTTCGATCTGTTATTTCGAATACCAAAGATTTGTAAAAACGTAAAGATTGATTGAAATGATCAGATATCAAATCTGGATCGAAGTTAATACTTTTCCTCATAATCAAAGTGATAAGAAGTAATGAATTCTAATCCCGCAATGTCTTCAATAAATTAGAAACTATTTTACCTATTTTCGGTCTTTACGATTCCGGAATATATAAAACATTCCAACAAATCATATATACATATTTATATATGTATACCAAAATACAGGTACCTATACCTAAAGAAAGTATAGGAAGGAAGGAAGGAAGGAAGTGAAAAAGTGGGTATATAAGGAAGTGAGGAAACAAGGAGGTTAGACGACTACTACCGCGTCTGAAATCGAGCGGGAAACACATTATAGGGGAACTTGGGTTCCGAAAATACGATGCCTACGCTACTTCCAAAGTGTCAGAGAAGCTTGGCTCTAGGGGTTAGGGAAAGATGGATTGTTGGGCGCGTAGCGAGAGAACGATTAGGCCAAGATTAGACGAAGATTACTTTGTGACGGCGATGAATACGGCGTGCTTAAGACGGCTTACACCGTTCCCTCTTTCCCCCCCTACCTCTACCCCATTCTCCTTATCCTACTGCTATGTCTATATCTAAAAGCTCGCTACTCCCTTCTCTCTTCACTCTCCTCTCCTTACTTCATGCCTTATACTAATTGTAAACTGTGAAACGCCGCGCGTCCTATATATATATCAGTATAATATATAACGGGTGTTTATTTATCCTAAAAAGGATTCAAAAAAAAAAATATTAACTATTTTGAATATAAATAATTTAAAGGTTTTGATTAAAGTTTTTTTTTGTAAAAAAATTAGACACTTTAGCATATTAATGGAAAAATTTTTGTTTTTAACTGTTTTAACACGTATTCTGCGTAATATTTGATCTTGTACTTTCTCGCGTTTGACGAAGCGATTATATTTGATCAGTTGGTTTATTTTATTTTTGTTTTATCTCATTTTTAAAACAACTTTGTATAACAGAGGTTGAGTTGATATTACCTTTTGAATTTTTTAAATTTATATATATATATATTTTTTGGTGTTTAGCCAAAAATGAAAATGAGAATAGAAACAAAAAATGAAAAAGATATAAAGAGATATAATATAAAAAAAAAAGGTCTAAAAATAGAAAAAGACAGAAAAAAAATGATGTGTAAATAGCGTGTATATGTTTGCATATTATGTATAGAATTAACGGTTTATGTAGAGACAAACCCCGTTTCACGTCTAAACAAAGTTAAACCAATAAGCCAATAAAGCAAAGGCATTGGCGGTGGTATAAATATAGTAAAATTTAGGCGGGCAATAAGAAGAAGTTACGTCTACGAGCAGTAGCAGCAAGTAACAGCCCAGTCACGAAAGCGAAACCGTGTTTTGACAGATGCAGCGTTTGCGCGCGTTATAGTATAGCGTTGTATTGCGTTGCGTGGTTTTAAACACGAACATACTGTGGTAACACATTCTATATTTAGAAAATTTCTACCTACGCACGAAGCCCGGCACTCTAGTACGACGCGTGTCATGTAAATATCTAACTTCCGGTCCACGGTTGTAGAGTACGAAAGAGGGCGGATTTAAAATGTCGATTTTTTACTCACGTTAACTATTAACGGTACACGATATATAAATGAATTTAAATATATATTATATACCGTGAAAATCATGTTAAACTATACGGTCGGAACGCCCTGCGAATTTTTATGGGGATAGCCAACTCGTTAAGCTAAAAAATCAGTAAGGTATACAGAGTACAATAATGCAAACAATCAACAACAATTTTAAAGGAGATTTTCAACCAGTTGGATATTCACATAAAAATTCGCGCTTGCGTGATTCAATCGTATAGTTTCACGTGATTTTTTGCATGGTATATGTATGGATGTACAATATGCGGAAAGAATTAAGGAAATAAACATCGCGTTTTCGTTTCATCTCAAAGCGTTATACACACACGCATACATTTATTTATTTATTCATTTTTATTTAGTTGTTTATTTTATTAGCAAAAATTAGAGAAAATTGGTATAACGATAAATACTAGTATAACGATAAAATAAAAATTATTGCTCATATCAGACCCAAAGAATTTTGAATTTTCTCAACCGTATACATATTAAGCATAAAATTTCGTTATTATTAAAAAAATTTTTAAAAAATCTCTCTTTTCTGTTCCAGGTATGTGATGATTTGCCTCGACGTTCTTTCAACGTAAGTTAAAACTAAAGTCCAAAAAAAGAAAAATTATACGTGATTAAAAATGAATTAATTAATCAAGTGAAAAAAAAAAAAAAAAAACTTCGAATAATTATCGAGTATACTATAGGACGGATAAATTTCAAAGGGTTAATTGAATTTGGGCCAGTTAATGGTATAAAAAGTTGTTAATTCACATTCGGACAACTGCCGAGAACCGTTTCGTTTCGATTCGCGTAGTAATATTTTTATCCATTTTTTATCATCGAGCTCGTAATTTGTTAATTATTTAACAAAGCTACGAGAATGTGTGTATAATTTAATGTATATAATAATTGTGGGTAACTATAGTCTTACACGGTTTGTGATTGCCTACTATATAGATATGCTTAGTCTCTTATTATTCTATATCTTAAAGGATTCTTGCTCCCTTGGTTTAGCCAGTTTCTCGCAACCCCTCTTGCAGGTAGTAGCAGAAAGCTCTTCGTGATTTCTCGTGGCTTTGTTCCGTTTCCGGAGCTGCTGCTGCTGCTGCTTGCTGCAGGCGTTGCGTCGCGTCGTATCGCGTCGCGTCGTTCATTTGTCATTCTCGTCGCTCGTTGGCTGCTCGAGAAACAATTGAAAGAGCAGCTGGAACCGCTCGCCCCCTCACCCTTCCCATTTCCCTTTTCTTCCCTTCCCTTCCCTTTCCTCCCCTTTCTTCCAGACCCTTTGGTAGCCGGGTCTAAAACACCCCAAGGGAAACGGACAAGTCGTGATCCTTTATTAAAAATATTCCTGAAAGACACACACTAGGAAAAATATATGCATATATAAATGGTCGGATAAAACTTAGGCAATTTGTATATTTTTAAAACGATTGTCAAATCCCCAAAAAAATTCCTAAAACTCGGTTATATTTTTTTATCCAATTTCTTTTATTTTTACATTTTTTTTTTTTTTGTTTCGATATGTTCGTTCAGACTTGAAATACTCAAAACGTCTGCATTCACCTTCACCGGTTTTTAACCCCACCCCTCCTCATTGTACATTCGATTTTTACCACTACAGGAAATGGTTCTTCTTTTTGGCACTTCCGACGTTTCTACGTACCTCAACTGTTTATTATACCGTTAGGAACAAATGCGTATAAAAAAAAAAAGACCACCAAACATCAAGCGTCAAGGATCTCACTACACGCACCCCCTTATCGATCTACCCTATAGTCCCGAACCCTATTTCATGAACGACTCATTTGTTATCAGCTAAAAAGGGCGTGAAAGCCAGCTAGTTGATCAGTATCGATCGTTTTTTTTCATACCCTCTCACGTGAATCGTAATACACACATACATACATATATATATATATATATTTTTTTTTTCCTAATAAGGTCAGCATTCAACATGGCGGAATAAATAACCCAAGAATTGATCCAAATATTTTTACCTACTACCTACCTGTGTATATAATTTTCGTATGGGTCATAGTTCGTCGTTTAAATTATAGTAATTATGAATTTTTGAAGCGAAGGAAAACGTTTAGTGTTCTTTCATTATTTTTATTTATTTTATTTTTTTTTATTTTTTTGTTTTCGGAAACTTTAATAGTGCGGAATATTTATTTTTAGTGGTAAAAAATGTACAAGGGCGGAAATATGAACCATAAAATATATAGTAAAGAACGTTGGTATAAGGTAGGTAGGTACCTATATCGATTACGTTCGACGACCGACCGTCTGCCTTTGGCGGGTTGCTGGGACCCTGCAGCTGCGCGAAATATCCGTTCCTGCGGTTCGGGTTTCCTCGGTATCCCTGCAAAACTCACCCCAGGAAGTCACGACAGGGGTCGATCTCTGTACACTCGACCGTGTAGCCCTACCTCATTAATATTAATTACACCTTGTGACATATTATCAAACCCTATCTAAATATCTGATAATTTTACACTACTAAATGTAGCGACTATCGTACCGTTTTGTTATACATACCTTACAACCATTCGCGTTATATACTTGTATTATATACATAACTTTTATTTTCAATGTCAAGTTTATTTACGATCGAAATTACGATCAATCAAATTGTCACAAAGAGGTAAAATGTTTTTTTTTTTTTTTCAAATATATATTAAAGTTATTAAATTTTTTAACGTGCAAATAGACGCGATACGTCTTTCGAGTATTTGCTTAGCTTGTTTGCCGCGAGTCAATTGTGGCGAACGAACGAAGTAGGTATGTATATACTTACCTACTTTATACACGTATATAGGTAGGTCGTATAACAAATCGATGTAGGTTAACGAGATTTTTTTATTTATTTATTTATTTATTTATTTATTTATTTGGTAGATTATCGAAAGTTTAAAAAAAAAATAAAAAAAAAAAAAACTTTGAGAATTGTACATAACGTGTTAAAAAAGAAACTTTTTCGAGGATGAAGATAAAATGATAAAAAATTAAACGTATGAATGGTATTGGGCGTTGGTATCTATGTATACAAAGTTCTACGTGCGCGGTTGGGCATTTTAATTTTCTAAATTCAAACTCTCCCCGTACCTTTAAACGCTTAGTTTAAAGTCCCTACTCGTACGGTCACGGAAGTTGAGTTGATGTATAATTATACACTATAATTTATAAAAATATCACAGCTACGCGATCTTATCCAACATCCGGGGGCCTCGGGATTTAAAGAACCTAATGTTCCTTTCATATCATTCTATTGCCACCGGAAATCGAACACCTTGATCAACTCGTGAAGGTAAAGAAAAAAAAAAAAAAAAAAAAAAAAAAGAGGACAAAAGAAACTCCTCATACTCTTCAGGAATCATCAATTTTTATTTTCTTAACAATTACTTCTCGCCTTTTTTTTATCTATATTCATTTTTCAACGTTTATTTTTTTTTTTTTGTCGTTGTATTAAATTCCATAATATCAATAAAAAAAAAAAAAAAACTCTTAGAGACATAAAATCGCCTCAAGCTGACCCCGTAACTCAACGAAATGAGTACAATGTCGTAAAACTTGGTGAAAATAGTTCATAAGGTATTTCGTAATAATACGAAAATCCTGGAACAGAATATGGTGGTGCAAGCTTGAATGAACAACGCTCGCGACTCTTGAGGTTTGAGCACTGCGGTTGGAGAGCACACCCTTCATCTCGTTTCCATTGTCCCTCATTGTCTTCTATTGTTTAGACGAAATGGCTTACACTTCGGTTCTGTTCTACAACGTACATACGTATAACATACAGCATGGTACCGTAGTAGGTATCCACCAGACGCAGTTTCCGTTGCTCGTTCCTGCTGCAGCAGCAGCAGCAGCAACCTTGTAGACAATGTTCGCATATATCCAGTGTTACTGCATACCATACTTGTAAGTTGCAACACATGTTAGCTCGTATTCTACCGTATTATCACACTATATAAATAACAGAATTTACTAAAGCGTATGTGTTTGTATGCAAATGATCTGAACTGAAACTTGTGTCTCTATTGTTTATCGTTAACAAACTATTTCCTATCGTAAGTCCCGCAAATGTCTCTCTCAAAGTAACTAATTTCTTATAATACTCGCAATTCGTGTTGTGTATTTATAATATAACCTATTACTATATCCTAGTTTCCACCACACATTATATATATATATATATACCGTTTCTCTTCTTTACAACATTTTAACTTATTTTACTGACGATAAATCACGTTCTGCTTTATGAACGGCATTGTTTTAAGCTTTTTATGCGCAAAGATAATGTAGTCTATTACAATTATACAATTTGATTGTATTTGTGAATAGAAAGGTGTGTTTAATGTGACAAAAATGCGAAATTTGTTACCTTTAGTGAAAAGGAAGAGGAACGGTGGTATTATTGTGGAACTAAGAAGGCCTTTTTTCGACTTTATGTTCGGAGAAATTTATCACGAAAGTGGTGCACAGCCTGGTTAACGGGTTGTACAGCGTGTAATGAATGTCCATAAGTCTGCTGCATGTACGTGCCGGTTACGTTGTGATGTTTTTTTTTTTTGTTTTTTTTTCTTTTTTCGTAGCCTTTTTACTTGAGGATTTTTTGTTTCTCTTTTGGGTCCAGTAAAGTGTGCAAGCGATTGAGAATTAATTATGATGGCGTTTTATCGCTCTTCCTTATACCAATTACGATTAGTTTAATCGAATTGAAATACGTCAGCACCGTTATTGCTACCGCATCCCGCTTCGTGGTTCGTGCTTGGGTGGAATTACTATAAGAGTTTAAGATCCCAATTAACGGCCTTGTTTTTAACGTTTTTCTTTATTTTATTTATTTATTTTTATTTTTTGTTAACCGAAACACCTGCCGATCTTAATCGTTTTAACTTGAAAAAAAAAATTTCTTTCGTTTTTTTTTTTTTTGTTTTGTTTCTTTTTTCATTACTACTCAGAAACGCTACCTTTCATCTTCACCGCTTCACTCTACTCTTCGGCGAACTCAAACCTTCGGACAATAAAGATCATCGAACTGTTGTTCGGTTCTTGAGAATTTCAATGATGATGATGACGGGAATCATTTTGTATAAAAAGAAAAAAACATCTGTTTTTTTTTTTCTTCATTTTATCTGTTTTTCAGTGGTCGTTAAGTTTTTTCTCAAAGGATGTATTAAATCGGTTGAAAAAAGGAAATAGGTATATACAAATATAACTCGATTGATTTTTTAAAACCTTGTGTATGATTATTTATGACTCGATTTTAACGGAATTTGCTTTTGACTTCCGCAATATTTAAGTAAGCTGTAAGGTTATTTTTACGGAATACGAGCGTCTTACAGAAACGCTTCGTGAACCGTTGCGTTGTTTTGTGTATAATGTGGGTGTCGTAAAACCAAAGTTACCACGCCCTGAGAGAGCTACTTTTACACGTATTCGTTTTACGGCTTTGCGCACTCTTCGCTTGCAGTATTTGGTTTTTTTTTTTTTTTTTTTTTTTTTGTATTATATTTATTTTACTTGGTAATTTACGGATAATCGAGGATATAATCGGTTCATTCTTTTCTTGTTTTTTTCTTTTTTTTTGTGATACGGAAATTGGACAATTTTTAAAATCCAAAAAACAAAAATATACTTCCTATGTATATCACGTGTATTTACATATACATATATATACACACCTATATATGGATATATTTTTTATACTTAATCGTGCGATGCTCTCTTCTCATCCCATTAACTTTTTCCTCCACCCTTTTTTCCTTCCGTCGATAACACCGTATCATTGGCACATGGTATCGCACGGTATAAGTGATATGTACATATGTGTAAAAATGTGTGCGGGAGCAAATAGCATCTGCACACACGATTTCTCCTATCTCTCATCCCCCGAAAATTCTCGTTTACAGTAAATGAGTGTTGCGATTTGACAATCGACCCTCTCATTCATCCTGGATTTAAACTATAGATGCTGAGTCCGTATATACTCGGTCTGGTTTTATTTTGCTCCATAATAAAAAGAATTAAAAAATAAAATGAAAAAAAAAAAACTACTGAAAAATGCAATTTTGAGAACATTTGCAGCATGTCTGGTCTGCTTTTTTTATTTTTCGCTATTTTTATTATATTCTTTTTTTATTTTTTATTTTTTTTTGTTTTTTTTTTTCCTATTCAGCATGGAGAGTCCCTTTGATTATGCATTCACATGTATGAACACATTAAAGTTTACGAGACTTTGAGAACCGAATTGGCTTCGTGTTTTTTATTTTATATCATTTTTTTTTTTTTTTTTTTTCATTCTGGTTCATTCTAGATGAAAACTGGTATGAAGCGTTGGAAATCAAGCCTGTAGTAACGTATATGCTGGTTGAAAATTGGTCGAAAAGTTGAAAAGCTCGGAAATTAATTTCATTTCCTCGTTTTCTAGCTGACCTGAATACTGGCTAGTCCACTGGCAATGTCCAATATATATATATATATATATATATATATATATATATATACACCAGCTAGTTTACATTTTATTTTGTACGTTTCATCCGCCCTGCTGTAGTAACTGGTATTCGCTAACACAACTGAACGCGGAATTTCGTTCAATTTTCACGTCCACATTGTGCTTTACTATTATACCTATATACCTGGAAATTTGCACGTTCTATACAGAGTTACTCAAAACTTGAAAACAAAAAAAAAATAAATAAATAAATTAAAAAAAAAAAAATAATAAAACCGACGCCACGCTGTGTTTCAATTTTGGAATATTATTAGATACCAAAGGCAGTTTTATTAGCCCTACATAAAAAGCAGATAAATAATTTCTTTTTTTATTTTTATTTTTATTTTTTATGCCTAGTCATATCTTTACGTCAGAGCAATAAATAAATTTCCGTAATAGATTATATCGGTGATTAATTATTATTGATCGTAGTATAAACTGGCGTTGGTAAATTTGAAATGACAAAAATTACAAGTATAAGAAAAATATATAAAATAAATAAAATAAAGAAGCACTATACCGTATCGTTGGTTGTATAAAATTAGATTCGATCCATAAATCAGAGAGTCGTATACACCGAGAAAAGATTATAGTGAAATTTCCTATGGCATACATAGAGAAAGACGATTTCTTTTATCCATAGTTAATTTTCCAAGATGTTAAAGTAATTTTCTGCGTATATTATAGAAATTTTCTCCATATGTTATATATAGTATTTTTACAATCAGGATTTTTCACTCTTTTCAATGGTAAAATATCCCGATCATAAAAATTTTTCCTATATTAGATAGGTTTTTTTTCCCCCACGTAATGTTAGATGACATTATAGTGACAGCCCTCATATTCTTTAATAGAATTTACACTGTAACATATATATGTAGGAAAACTTGCAACTTGTTACATGGGAAAAAAAGTTTATGTTCTTGAGCTACTTAGTCAACATGACAATATTTTCTATATCTACTTTGTGAATATAGCATTCGTGATTAGAATATTTTCTCCTATAATCTTTTCTCCGTGTATATGAATTCTGAAAAAATGAAAAAAAAAAAAAAATAACAATAATAATAATAATAATTACACTTGATCATGCATATTTCTATCTTTTATCCAAATTAACGACCAAATAAACAAGGCAACGTTTGAAAAATATTTATTATATTTACTGCGTTGCGGAAAAACCTTGCACTGTACCTCATCCTACTTTACCTCTTCCTCCTTCTCTTCCTCTCGCCTGTTTGTTGCAGATGGGTTGAGGTTAACGAGCGAATTTATGGTGGTCAGTAAAAACAAACGAGGTCATAGGGCAAACGTTACGTTTGTCGCGTAATAAATAAATAAATAATTTTTTATTTTAATTTTTTGTTTATAATATAGCAGAAATTTTAATTGTCATCATCATCATCATCATTTCAACTATACCTATCTGTTACCTCCGATACGGGATTACCTATGTGCAGTTTACAGCGCAAACTGTATGTATATGCGTGTATAAAATAGCCAGAAATGCGGAGAAAATCGGGTGTGGTGGACAACAGGTCCGTTTTCATCGGTCCCAAGGGAAAACCACGGGATCACAGTCGATGTGAATGCGGATAAATCGCAAGTAGGGGTAAAATGGGAGAGGGCCGAGTGCCGCGTAACGATTTTCTCATCCCACGGGACGCGTGGCGAGTTTCTGTATTCGTATACAGATACATTGATAGATTACGTGTACGTGTGTGTATATGTACAGGCACCCTCTGGCGACAATTAGTGGAACCCCATGCAAATCAACCCCTAATCCAGAGCTTATTTCTATTGTTCGAGGAACCATCTCCCGAGGGCAACCTACGGTGACCCCCCCCCCCCCCCCCCCCCAAACGACCCACCCTGCACGGGGTACAGAGGTTTTCTCGGCTATATCTATCATCGATTTACCATCATTTTTAACGTTTTTTTTCTGTTTTTTTTTTTTTGTACGAGGTGCTTTATAGTTTTGAATTTTTCAATTTTTGTTCATCTCTTTTATTTTTGTTAATCTTTCTTGTTTTATTTTATAATTATGATACTAATAGTACAGAAGGTGTCTCTTTAGCGATTCTGAATCAGTTTGGAAATATCTTGAATATTTTTGTATTTCTGTTCGATAAATTATCTCCATTTTGTTTCCTCATCTAGTCGTTTCGGTAAGGTTCCAATTTTGTACAATTTTTATATCCATTCTTCTTTTTCTGTATCCTTTTCGTATGGTTCAAATTGCGCGAACACACATAGTTCACAAAAAAAAAAAAAAAGAACAAAAAATACAAAAAATACAAAAGAAAGACTATCCCAAAAAGTTAACATTTCGGGTTTTCGTCTATACATTGTTATTTTTTCAGTTTTGTTTTATTTTTTTTTTGTTCTCTTATCGATCCTATTTGCATCAAAAATCGAACACATCGAAATTAACTACAGAGTCATGTCGCAGGGGCGTAAAATATGAATTGTAAATGGTATACAGCGACGATTGTATTTATATATGGCCATCGGCATGAAAAGGACCGACTTTGTCGATAAGTTAATACTATATAGATGTCTTGCTGATGAATTTCCCCATCTTTTGAGACCAGATAGAATCCTTTAAGTTAAAAACTGGCGGAGTTATGAACGTTTGAAACTGAAAATTCGAAAAATTCAATATGTCTTATTCGACACGAGAAAAGTTCCAATTCCATTTAGGATAATAAAAAAAATAAAAATAAAATGATAATTTTGACCAAAACTGTAAAAATACGATTATCTCGAAAACTATGATCGACAAAGTGAGCCCTTTTCATGCGGATGGCCACGTATGTATTATAACAGTTGTCCGTTATTGTAATATGTATAAAAAGTAAAAAAAAAAAAAATTGAGTTTATTTTACCATATTTATCGTTTAATTTATTCGTTTAATCGAGACTGGCTAGATAGGGGGTTACATGGGTGGTAGGTGCACGGTGTTGACGGTTGAGTGGTAAACCATGCGTGTCGAGTTGTTGTTATTCATTTACTCTGTGCAGGCTGTGACAGGTGCTCGATGATGGCAAGTAAACCACTCATCCATTACCACTGTTATATCATATATTCGTTGAAATTTTTATTTTTGTTTTATTTTTCATTATCTGCTTTTTTTTTTATTTTTATCCGTATATATATATAACATAAGTCGTGATATATTTTATAAACGTCTTAAAGAACGTCGTGCAGGCATTACCATTTTATTTAACGGCCTGGAGGGAGGGGGGTTCTTTGCAGGAGTCTTATATCGCGGCGATCGTTTCACATATGTTTTAGCTTTACCTCCTTTTTCTGTATTTTTTTTTCTCTCGTTTTTTCTTTTTCCTTTATTTTCTCCCTGCTGTGTTTGCAGGGCGTATAAAACCGTATATATACGGGTAGGTATATGTATAATAGGAAAAACGAGGTTGGCCAAACTTCGGCTCTGTTGGTCACCCTTAACTGGGCTCGTTCGTTCGTTCGTTCGCTCTGCTCAGCTCAGCTCAGCTCAGCTCTGCTCTGTTCTGCTCTGTTCTGCTCTGCTCACGATACCCTTGATATTTTAGCCAACCACCCCACATCGAATCACCATATAAACGACTCTGAACCCCGCGAGCCGGGCTCAACTCCGAACAACCCTCACCTCAAATATACGTTTCATTTTAGTACGCCAACAGGCCAGGCCCACCCTCCTACCTAACCCCTCATCTCTCTTCCCTCTTTCCATTTGAGATTCTCTCTCGTTTCGATTCCCCCCCTTGTCTTTCTTGCCTCTTGCACAACATTGGCGTCGGCCTATAGACTTCGTACACTTTGTTCTTTCGAGTTAATATGAAAGTATCGAAGTTCATGCGTAATTATATACGCATAATTATTTGGATATTTTTTTGTTTTTTTGTTTTATAGAATTTCACGATTTGAACAGAAAAATTCTAGAAAAGTATAATTATATTTTCAATGAACAATATTTGTGTCTTTTAAATTTTTTAGATATATATTTATATTATTAA
Source organism: Macrophya annulata (assembly GCA_963924015.1). Taxonomy (NCBI): domain Eukaryota; kingdom Metazoa; phylum Arthropoda; class Insecta; order Hymenoptera; family Tenthredinidae; genus Macrophya; species Macrophya annulata. The sequence continues at coordinate 3,556,527 of OZ001259.1, forward strand.
GACTTTTTGACGGACGGGGAAAATAAAATTTTGAGTATATAGACATGCAGCTGAAGTAAAAATGAAACGTAAACGTCGTTTAATGTGGTAGTTAATTAACTGTGTGTCTTTTTGAGTTTTGAGAAATTAGCGGTGGGTATAAACGACGAGTAATTACTTTACCGGGTTTCCATAAAATTAAATGCCGAAAAGTAAAGAAAAAAGAAAGAAGAAAAAAAAAACAAAGAATAAAAGAAAAGGAAACGAAAGGAAAAGCAAAGAAAGAAAAATAAAAAAATAATTCGAGGAGACAAAATAAAATAAAATAAGATAAGATAAAATAAATCTCAAGATCCGGGCGCCTATGGCATGGGGATAAAAGGTAAAATCCTTAACCCCCACTGAATTGCTGCATCCCCTGGGGGATACCCCAAACTCCAGGGGAAAGTCCGAAGAATCTTGGGACGGACTCGTTCGCTCGTAAGGCGCTTTGGCGCTTTTCTGCTTTCGGAATTTCCATATTAATTCGTTAGATCGTGAAACGTGACTGGAATCTACAATTTAATAACGTTTTGTCCCCTCGCTTTACCGCGCTCTATACCTTATACTTTCCCTCTTTTTTTTTTTTTGTTTTTTTGTTTTTTTTTTTTCATTCTTTCTTCCGCCTTATATATTCCATCGCTTATACGTACATATAATAACTAAGTATAAAGAAAGTAAGTATAAGCGGGTATAACGTTTTTTATTTCCTTTATTTTTTATCTTAAAAAGGTAAAGAAAGAAGAGACAATATTTTCGAAAAAAAAATAAAAATGTATATTTCAGAATGAATTTTCGGTACCCGTGTGTCAATTTATTATTATGTATATTAAATCCTTTTCAAAGACCAGAAAATTTCGTATACCTATATACTAACATATTATACACACACCTACCTACCTACCTACGTTACGGTTACGGTTACGTACGTTACGTTGCTTATAAATATACATAAGATACCACGGCCTAAAATGAGATGAAATTTATTCAGTGCTGCTGCTGCTCCTGTTGTTGCTACTCCTACTGCTGCTTATTCGGTATCGAAAAGGAAACACTGTCCTGTGCAAATGTTTTCTTTGTTCTAAATGCGAATAAGATTTTTTTCATCCGAAATTCTGTCTTCTCATTTCGGTTTTCAATTAACTTGAATCTTGATTCGATGTTATAAAAAATTTCTAAAAAAAACAAAAAAAAAAAATGTAAAAGAGTATAAGAGGAAATGATTGATTTTCAATTACATTTAACTAATAAAATTTTAATTCAACGTAAAAAAAACATAAAAAGAATTTTAATATAGGAAGCGGTAATTATTTATTCTTTGAATAAAAAACGAAAGAATAAAAAAAAAAAAAAAAAACGAAAAAAATTAACAATTACTTAATATGATAGTAAACTTGATATAATTATATCATAATCAAATTAGTCGCGGTGATTCAGGTTCTGACAAATGATTGACAGATACTTGACCTAACGTAAATCATCCCGATCAAACCTCACAGTTATATAAATAAACATATACCTATTCTACACATGCAGCAAGCACTAAGTACCATTTAAAGCGGTAGAATTTTCGACTCCTAAACAAACAGCCTAGACATAGACGGCAGTCGTATTGGCACCGGTTGACGTTGCTACGTAGGGTGCCGAGGAAAATAAAGAAGAAAGATTCATGGGGATGAGGGATAAGGAGGAAGGATAGAATAAAAAAATAAAAATAAAAATAAAGAATGGGGAAAAAAAAAATAGAAAATTCAACACACTTTGACTTTTTTTTTTACATATTTTTTTTATACTGATCTCTCTTCCGTTTATATACTTTTACGTGTATATGTGCTTGTGTCTGTGTGTGTAATACATTATACATATATTCTATCTCTTTATTTCCGTTCCCCTGCAGTATCACTGATTCTCTTCCTCTTTTTCTCTTTCTCTTTCTCTTTTTCTCTCCCCAGTTTCATCGTCGTCGCTCTTCGCTCATTGATTTTTCAGGGCACCGCGCCAGTTAGGTATATTTGTGAGGTGAGCACCCGGAATTTTCCCCGCCCGCTGGAAAATATCCACTATGTTACACATATACATACCTATACCCGGTGTGATACAGGGTGATTACATAACGTCAGTACGCGAATAATTCGCTGAGGCGCGTTAACGAGTTTTTAATTCCACCAGACTCCGGAAATCACGGTTGTAACTTTTTAATTCGATTCACAAACCCATCACT